>JABUQX010096765.1:0-7500 GCA_015478945.1 Trachelipus rathkii
ATGGGCGCGTAGGCCCTATGTGGAGGGACCTTTAGGTAATTTCCTCATGGCGAATAACTGTAAAGAGGATCGTTTAACATGAGGATCGTGGTAGAGTGATGAGTTAAGGGACAGTTAGGCTTAGTAACAGAAGAGAGATGGGCTTTGAAAGTATATGAGCTCTCAGACAGTAAGAGTGACAATGCGTGGAATGGTTGTGACGAATATACAGAAACAGTTCTCTCGTCTTAGAGGTATATAGATAATATTGGATTATATGGAGCAAGGGCATGAGAACAAATTGATATATATATTAGAGTTTAAATATTATTGGATATTATATGTTATTTAGAATGAACAAGGTAAACTGATGATGCATAATAGAAGTGTAGTAAGGTATTAAAGTTTAGTGAGAATGTGTAGGTAAAGGTGGCTGGATACTGAGTCAATTAAACTATTCAGTTTAGGTGGAGGTAAAAAGAGACTAAGTTTATTAAAGTGCGCTATTATGTCCATTACATAGGATAAATATGTTTTAAAGTTACCATGTAGTTTAAATTATATTATAGTAAGTGGAAACTATGGTTCATGGAATAATAGGTAAGATATTCTTATAAAGTTATATCCAAATAATGTCAGGTATTAATGGGCCGTGATCTTATATCTTTTTGAAAGGGCAT
The DNA here is from genome assembly GCA_015478945.1 of Trachelipus rathkii. Taxonomy (NCBI): domain Eukaryota; kingdom Metazoa; phylum Arthropoda; class Malacostraca; order Isopoda; family Trachelipodidae; genus Trachelipus; species Trachelipus rathkii. The sequence continues at coordinate 660 of JABUQX010096765.1, forward strand.
GTCGGACTTCACGGTGTTTGTTGAATTATTAGTTAATGTGTATTGAATATATTGAGGTATGTAATCTGCTATATAACCGAGTTTTAAGTCTTGAGTAGTGGAATATGTGAATTGACATAGAAAGGAGTAAATGAGAGAAATGAAAAATTAATAATTGAATAGGTTAGATGAGACTGTAGTAGATAATTTGATTTCTTAAATATTTTATGGAAATTAAATGGATTATGATTGATTTAAAAATCCAGTTTTTTGGTTAAAAAGGATTTTAGTAGTGGTAGAGTTGTGGGAAACTCGAGAAGCCAGAAGCAAATAGGCAGTTCAAAAAAAACATGAAGACATAAGAAAAGTGGATCCTTGAAAATCAGGTTTAATTAGGATACCTATAGGAATGATGTAAGAAAGAACCGGAGCACGGAGGAGATGTAGCTAAGTTGGAATTTCAAATTAGCAAGAAGGGCCCGAGCTATTAAGAAAGGTGCAACAAAATAAGAAGTAAGATGAAGGTTAAAGAGGTGGTAATATTTTAAGAGTGAGAAAGAACGAAAATTCCAAATAGTAGAAATAATTCCGAGAAGTTAAGTGAGTTCCGAACACTTAAATCACACGACTGGAAGCCAACCAGAGAAATGAACTTCTACATACTGACGAAATTTCATAGTAGCAGGGTCCGTCGTCGGATATCCGTGAAGGCATACTTAAGGTGTATAAGGCTGTTCTCTTTGAGTTAACTGGCGGTAGCAGTTCTCACTAAAAAAATGTTAGAGAAAAATCAAGAAATAGAGAGCACAATATAAGAAAAGTCTCATGGGCTTTTAGCCTGTTTCGACTTGCGTACTATTCTGCTACTGGAGCTTTTCCTGTTCCATTGCAGCCATGAGCTGGCACGCGCATCTAACGAGGGGGGGGGGGACGTTTTCCTACCCCGTAGGGGAGGGGGGGACGACCGCCAAAGTCTTGGGAGGGAAGGTGGGTGATGAATATATATATATAGATAGAAATATATATATAACATGATATAATACTATATATACTATATATATAAAAAAATTACTATTAAATGAGATTTAGCGGGGGTTCCCCGGATGAGAGAGAAGATCCACCTCTATACACCCTCGTGAGTACTGAAAAGAGAGACAAAGACTAATTTTAAGTCCTTATTTAAAACTTTTTTATCCTATTTATTACCACCGTTATAATAGTTTCCCATATACGGAGGGTCGAGAGACCCCGACTCCCTTATACAATCTATATATATATTATATTTTCGCATTTATACTATACTTTATAGGGTATATATTGGTCAGCCTCCCGAAAGCATCATTTATGCATGAAAGTTTAAAAAAAATTTATAACAATAAGAGAGGAAAAAAAAAAATAAACATATTTTTATAGAAATTATAAAACAAGCAAATTTCATAAACGCGCGTGAAACGTAACAAAGAGAGAAATCAGTATTATTAAATCTGGCTTAAATACTCTTAATAACGGACATTAAAATACCTCATGTATAATTCTTAGAGACTGGCAAGCGTACGTGAGTATTGAACTTGAATCCCTGCCATTACTTCACAAAAAAGTTATGCAAATAGTAGTTCAGAATTCCCGATTTGAGAAAATGTCATTTTTTTCTTTTTAAATCCGTTTATGGTTTGTGCTGACGGAGGGACATAGGAGGGGACGAAGTCACTCCGTGTCCCGTAAGATTTCATGTGATGTCCGCGAGAAACCCCACTCACTTGCCATCGTCTGTTTACCCCGTGGGATATCCTTAAATATCTTAAAAAAGAAAAAAATTCAACATTTGGCACCTTTGGGCAGGTGCTCACTCGGAGTACGGAGCTTCTTCGTATCTCAGGAACTATGGTAGTATCAATACCACTTTTGAGGCACTTAACCTTTTTTTTAAATTAATTTTTTTTTTTTAATTTCATGCATAAAAAGGTCACCTGATTTACAAAAATGTATTCATTTTCCTGTAGCTGTTATAGTTTCTTTAGTTACATGCATGATGCCTTTTCGGGAGGCTGACCATATGATATATATATAGTATATATATACTTAATTATAATATATATATATTTATATATATTATATATATATATAAATATAATATGATATAAAATTTTAATAATGATATATATTATATATATAGTATATACTTATATATATAATAAATACATTTGGAGTCATGTCTGTTATCTGCCTCCACATCCATATACGTATCGATTGCATGGAAATTCGAACCATTTATCATAGAAATTCAAAATAAAATGTGGTGAATAGAAAAATTTAAACTATAGTAATTAAAGAAAAGATCACACCTATTAAACACAACCAACTCAAAAAAGTTTAAATTTGTGTAAGTTAAAGTATTTCAAACCATATAAATTATCATTATAAAACGTAATCATAAACCGTTACAATTAAAAAATAATTTAAATAATATTATAATATTTATTTTTACTTTAACATTGATTTAAAAAAAAAAAAACCATGCTTACAGTACCAGAGTAGCGCGAGCTACTTATGTATTTTGTTCGGATAACGTAAAGTTATAAAATAAATATATGACTTATAACAGCTTTAATTTGGAGACAGATAATGGACAAAAGTCATCATATATTGAATATAGGATATAGTATATATATAATATTATACTATGATAAATAACATAGAACAGTAGGTAGTATATATTCACCTTATATTATCTAATATTATAATATTATAAATTATATATAAATATGTAATAGGTAGCAGACTTATAAATGAAATATATGATTTAAATTTTTATTTAATTCATAATATATATAATATACAGTATGTATATTTTTATATTTCCAAATGTTATATTATTACTATTTTCTATATAACCTTATATTTTATTATATTGTTGGAATATTACTCATACTGTATATTTAAATTTGTCACTAATATCGTGTAATTATTTGTTATAAATATTAGTATATATATGTTATAATATATCTTATAATATATATTATATAATTATATAGATACTCTATATATATATAATATAAATATATTTGAATTATAATACTATTGCTAAAAGTATATAGAGGATAGTCCTCATCCATCTGGTAGAAGTTATATATATTATATAACTATAGTATATATATTATATATATATATATAGTAGTATAGGATAATATAATATATTATATATATATATATAATAATACGAAATATTATAGCGTCATAATATATATATATTTATATATATATATATATATATATATATATATATATATATTATTATACTATATAGATATAGATTAGGATATGTTTCTTTTCACTTACTTGGACTAATAATAAATGTATATATTATAACTAGTAATGATAAAAATATATATAAACAATATATTTTATATATTTTTACTCCTATAAATAGTAATACTAAAATGATGATAGAGGAAGATAATATGTGGACTGGTTTTATTTTGGGTGAAGTGTTTTTTATTTTATTATATATGTTGGTTATTTTGTTTTTGAATGTTTATCTCCTTATATTACTTATGAGTCGTCCATGTTTCGTTGGTTTATATTGGTTTTAGTGTTTTTTAATGTGATATTACATCTAGAGTCGTTTTAGCACTAACGAAGAAGTTATGTATACGTTTTAAAACGTTAAAACAAATTGCGAATCATCTATATTTCCTGTTTTTAGTTATTATACCAATGATCATTTTGACACGTTGCATCTGGAGTAACGTCAAGTTTCATTTACACAATTCAAAATTATAAAGAGAGGAAACCTTATATTAGCGTTTCATTACCAAAATTTAAAAGTTTCTGTTTTAATTTATTCATTTTTTGTAAGTTCTTAGATTATTTTAGATAATTTTTTATTTTTTTTAACTATGTAAAAAAAAAGTTAATATATAATGACGGAGAATTATTGCACGCAGGCGAATTGAATCTTTTCATCTGAATTTACCTACATCGGGTCATTTGGTTGAGCTACAGTTGTCGAATCAGTTGAATTTACTGTCACTAAACGTCTGACGGCCCTAGCCTTTAGCTCCTGTGCGGGTGAAAACAGCGTATCAAAGAATTCATTACTCTATCACTTTTTTACATATAGCCTAACTATAACTTATCTAAATTTACCGTCTTAAATGGTAGGTAGTTTGGCCCAACGTAAACATCAATACCGTCGTGTAACACTCGTAACTCGATCTTCTAACTTGACATTCTATTGGCTTGAAAAGTTCTGTTTCCCTACTACTCACTAGTAATCTTGTGGTTCACGGGTTCTCACCTAATGGTAGGTACACGATCTTCCCTTTTTTATTTTATTTATGTATGACTCTTCTCTCTTCTTACGCAGACGTTTCAATCATCTCCAATCACCAACAGATACTTGAGGTCCACTATTTATGTTGGATATTTCCAAATGTATAAACCAACGCTGATATGGTTTGAGGTCCTCTGAAAACTGATACGAGCCCTCCTTGCAAAGTGTCTGCAGTGTCCTGCACCTGATATTGTAAGGACAGAGTTAGCAATCCAGACCCTCTGCTCGGCTGTGGTGCTATCCTTCTTCGCACCACTTCTGTTCTTTGATTTGTACTTTTCAATGCTTAGCCAGTGTTTCGCTGCTTGTATAGTTAATCTCCCTCCACTTTAAGGTCGAGCATCCCATGTGCTACCCTCGCGAAAATCTGTGCTTAGCTGGGCAAATGCTTTCATCTGAGGGAGCTCTAGTTTTACTTATATTCCCTGATGTTTTATTACACCCTCTACATGCTTCGAATAGGATATTGCCATGACCCATGACGCACTGGTACTAACTATATATATATATATATATACTATACTTTCACTTTTACTCATTATAATATAGTCCTATTAATATACAATATATACTATATATACCATCAGGAGGGTTACTTAATATTATAATATAATATATAGTATATATTAGTAATACAATAATAATTATATATAATAAAGACTAATCAATTAATATATATAAATATAGCATTAGGTTTCCAATATACTTGAATACATTATAAAATTGTCACTGATAGTAAGTAATGATACTATATTATATTATAATTATTATATAATATATATATAATATATAATTAATATATATAATTATATATATATTTATATATATGATATATGTGTGTGTTAGTGTATATATAATATATCATATATATATATATATACTATGTTAATATATATATATTCATATATATATATATATATATATAATATATATATTATATATTTATATAATATATTATAATTATTAATTATATATATATAATATAATAATATATATATGTTGTAATATTATATATATATTAATATAAATATAACCTAATATATATATATATATATATATATATATATATATATAGTTATATTAATATATTATAATATATATAATATTATATATAATATATACTATTTATAATAATATTAATATAGATATATAATATATTATAAGTATATATATATATATATATAAATTATAGTAGTGTGTTGTTATATATTATTAATATAATGATATATAATATATTTGATTAATATATATTATTAATATATATTATACTATGAATATATATATATATATATATATATATATATATATATATATATATATATATATATATATTATATATATTTATATATATATATATAAATATTAGGGGTGTAAACGGATACTTATAGAATTTTCAGTTCCGGCCTGAGGATCCGGAGGATTAGCCGATGCACAAAAAAATATTACCGGCGTTGAATTCCGGCCGGAACCTAGGTAATTTTCTTATGATTTTCTTAACTATAAAGAAATGTAAAAAAAATATATTTTATATAACTTTCAACATAAATCTTATATTTAGTACAATTAGTACAACGCCACATCATGAACATATGGAAAATCATTATTGAAGAGAATATCTGGAAGTCAAAATTTTAATAGTAAATATAAGGAAGTCTTGTATTTTCTAAAACAGGGGAAACCACAAAAGGGCAATAGTATAATCATACAGCCTGTGAAATGCATTGAGTTTTGATATAGAGAGTTTTCTCCCCAAAATAAAGATTTGGCATATCAAAGAGACCCCAAATCAACAGAAAATAATGAATTTTATCGTCAAATTTTTGGGGCTAGTATGGGGTTCAACAGTTCAATAAGCAGAAAGAGAAAGGGATTCATAGAACTTATTTAGCCATCTTCAACCAAAATATCTATTCCTAGTAGAGAAAAAATTTTGTAGAGAAAATGTTTACCTTATATAATATAAAACTTCATACAGGAAATATTAGAGTCAACTGTATTCAAGAAGTATCTGGGCTGAATCAGATTTATATATCATATGATGATGAATCAGAGAGCTAAATAATTCAAACGACTCATTTATTTTCTTTAACACTACACTCTGGCTTTACCAGCGAGTTTGAAAAAATGAGCTGCACACTCCATTGCAAGTATTTCCCAGGTTCTCATTTCTGGAATTAAAATCAAGAAGTTTTTTGAAATACGATGAATAATTTGGGAAATTCTTCCTAACAAAATCCATATTGATCCTGCGAGATGGAGCATATAACATGAAACTGGGAACTGATTTAGCAGAATATACAAGTTTTTCTTGAAACCTTCATACTCCTGGGAAAGATGATTCGATTCACAAACCAGTAGTGAACTTAACCAATAATGATGCTGGATGCTCCTATATAAATTCTAATATGACTCCAGGATCTGAAAATGTGTTTAGTGCTGAACAGGTAAGAGAGAGAGACTTTATGGATCCATTCTACCCAAACTTTGTTTCAAATCATTGTATTAAAATAATTTACTTGTACTGTCTTC
>JABUQX010096765.1:12500-27500 GCA_015478945.1 Trachelipus rathkii
TACCATATAATAGTATATATATATATATAATACATATAATATACTACGTATATATACATATATAAATATATATATTTAAATATACATATATAATAATAATTATTATTATATATTATAATCTGATCATATATATATATTATAGGTATATTTTAGTAGCTATATATATATATTAGATACATATATATATATATATATACTATATAAGGTATATCATACAATATTGCGAGAAAATTCAGTATGATATTCCTTGCATAAATCTAAGATAATATGTGTCATAAACATTTCACCGAAAACCCCTCGTTTCCAAGATTCAAAGGTGAAATGAATACCTATTTTAAACATCTGAAGTTACAATAAATAAGTAATTCTCAAAATTGTTGAAAGGTATTACAAATCTTCAATTTATTAATGTATTAAGAATACATACATTACTGCAGAGAAGAAAATATACTACAACAGAAATAGTACGAAGCAATGGTGCCACTAAGGTTATAAACAAATTTGAAAATGAGCACCTCCACGGCAATGCAGGCCTCTTTCTGCGACGCTTGATTGGCGGACACGTTTCAATATACCGTGTTGTGCCGCATTGTGTCACAATCGATTAATGCGAGCCCTTTATTCTTCGGGACTTTCCACTGTGCTGTATAAACAATATTTTAACTAGGTGACTCACACAAGAGAAATCAATACCAATTTAACGGTCCTTGTAAAGGAGACCGCGCGCGATGCCAAGGTTGTGTACCTCACTCAAGAGAGGAAACCAATCCACGACTGGATTATATCAGTTGTTGCGTAAATAGTTACGTGAAAAAGCAGGTTTGGAGTCAGTTAAAATTTGTCCGACTCCGACTTACCGACTCCGAGACTCCACCCTCTTGAAATTACCGACATCCGACCACGAGACCCGTTGAATATATAACCGAGACATCAGAGATCATGAGAATATCCGACTCCGACTAAATCCTATCCCCTTTGAAAATTGACCGGACTATCCGACTCCGCACGACTCCGACTACCACCTCTTAGAAAATTACTCTATATGAAATAATTCTATATTATATATATTATATATATATAGTATAATATATGTTATATTATATATATTATTAATTATTTCCAAGATATTCTCTATATATATATATAAATATATAATATACTATTATACATATATTTATATTATCATTATATTATATATATTATAATTATATCATATATATATATATATTAATATATATATTTAATATATATATTTAATTATAATATTACCATTATATATATATACTCATAATAATATTATATAATATATATATATTAATTATATGGAGAGTATGTATGTTACCCTGTGTTATAGTATAGTATGTAAGTGAACTATGGTTTGGAATAGAGGTATAGATCTAAGTAAAATGAGGATTCAGATGGAGACAATCTTAGGTATAGTGGCGTGTTAAAATGAGTGAGAAGAATTTGATAAAATGAGAAATGAAACGTATAGTAATGTGATGGTGTGGAGTAATATTAAGAGAAATATACTATAAAATTACGTTGATGATGTTTCCTATCGTGAAAAGGATGGATGAATAATCGGTTAGGTTATAGCGGATGTATACTGTGGTGATGTGCGGGGATTCGAGACGGCTGGGGAGACGGAGGAAAGGATAGGTGGAGGTTGAGGATCAGCTAAGAAGAGTGCCTGAGTGAGAGATAGTGTGGAGTTTGGTCATGAGTTCGATGCAAGAGAGGTGCTATAAAGTGGTGAATGGCGGGGGTTTGGTGGGGGTATTGTTGTGGCTCCTATTCCTGCGCAGTACGGGATTTAGATCGCACGGATTGAGACGTAGATTTGCACACAGTATGAGTGGCACGGGGTTCCGGTTCGTGTCTCGTGAAGCCTCATTGAAGGGTTGTTCGTGAGGTTCGACCGGGAGTGTCGCGCAATCCAAGGTGAGATAGGGCGGTATCACGGCTGCTTTCTTCGAACTTCGGGTGCGAGTACTCTTCTACATCAATCTCTTCTTCTGCTCGTTCTAATGCATGCTCTTCGTCAGCGAATCTACTTGATCTACGCCGTCTTGATAGAGAGAGGTGGGTGATGATAGATGATGAATGATATGGCTTGATTATATAATATATATATTAATGAAATTGTATATTATAATATTCTTTTTATTATTAGTGTTATATAAATTAGTATATATATACTATATATATATATATAGTAATATTATATTTATATATATAAACTATTATATATATATATATATATTATATATACTATATATATTAGTAGTATATAGCAATATATAATATTATATAATATTATTACTATAAAATATATAGTATATATATAATATATATATTATTATATATTATTATATATATATATATAATATATATTAATGATATATATTATTAGACTAATATATATATATATATGGTAGTAGAAATCTGGAAACATTGATTTGAAGTATAGTATAGTATAAATACTAGTTATATAAGTAATTGTATTAATAGAAAAATAATATAATATAATACTAATGAATATATAAATTAATATATATATATATATATAGTAACTATAATTATATATAATATAAATATATTAATTTATATATATATATTTATAATATATATAATAATAATATACTATGGCAGTAGCAAAAAAAAAATTCAGGTGTTTTAGATTAAGAATATATATATAGTATAGTATATATATAATATGTATTTAGTTTATATATATATATAATATAATACGTATAATAATAAAGTATAAAGGATATATATATATTATATATATTATTACATTAAGTAAAAAAGAAATAAAATAATGGAACATTAAAATAATTTTCGAAAATAAAAAAAAAGAATTTATTCATATAAAAAATTCTTAATTTTTCGATCTACTTAACAGCAAAATGATGAAAACCTTCCTTCGTTTATAGTTGTAGCTATATGAGCCACTCATTAAAGCAGTTCTGCCTAGATTTTTCCTTTATCATGCAGAATTGAAAAAGTTCTGCTTGATCCTTTTTCAGAGTAGTGAAATATTGTTTAGGATTTCACATTTTGAGTAGGTAAATGCTAAAATCCTTAACAATCTAAATATGATAGGTATATCATAATTGTTTCGGTAAATTTTAGCAAAATTTGGATGGTTAAATATTGATATTTCACTGTTTTTAGAGCTAAGTAAGTAATGGATCTTTGATTCGCGAACTTGCCTTTTAACTGGTTTGAAAAAGGACGATGCTATCCACTACAATGCACTATATCCTTTCTACTAAACTGTTTCTCGCTAGAGGCAGGATAATGCTAGTCCCACTGAAAGAAGAAAGTGTCTGTTGGTCAGATTTGGAAGATGATTGAAATGTTTCGCAGAAAGTGTTTGGCGTGAATATCTTTCAAGACTAACATCACATTTGCAAAATGATTGAGAGCAGTTGCTGTCACTAATTATGGAGAATGCAATGTAATACATAATGAAAGGGTGAAGGTTTGAGAATAAAGGTAAAGACATAAATAATAAACTGTATAAGCAAATTGCTTTTGTGCTTAAAAACTTAAAAGGATCTAAGTTTTTTAAAAGGTTCAATATCTTTATCCACATTGACGCTCCTCTTAAGCTTCAACAATGCTATTAAAATTTCATTAGGTCGTAAACAATCCATCGAAATTTTCCACCTACCCTTGTGTCGCCCATTCGTGAGAGCTTTGTCCATTTGTGTCCTGGGAAATCTTTTCTTTTTTTTTCTTTTAATAGTCATGCTGTAGACAAATCTAAAATAGCATATAGTTGCATCGATGTGCCATAAAGTTTTTTAATGAGTTGTACTTCACATGAAGCGAACAGTGATGAACATCTAACGCCGCTGGATATTTTCGACAGCTTAAACACCCTACCTAAAATCTTTACTTCTATTCGTTTTACACCATCAATCGGTTGTCCAATTAGACCAAGTTAATATTTATATCAAACTTCGTAGTATTACCTCAGATAGAGATAAAGGAAACAAAGAACCAGTTAGAGCCAACATGGACCTATCGAGTGTCCCAGTCAACTAACTATTTATCAAATACATGCCCATGCCACTGCGACAAACCTACACCACACCCTAAGGCCTGTCATTTCCTAAACAAAGGTCAATAATAAAAAAAAGCCAACTACTACCACAGAGTAAAATCTTTAGCTTAAGGTTCAAATGCTAACCACAATACAAGCTTTTAATAAGTTAGTGATACTGGTAGCTACAACCTGCGGTTTCTAAAACCCGCCACTTTGCTAACGTCAGAGATATACTAATAGGAAAATGCTCCAACAAGTCCATATACCTATCAATCCTTTCTTTAATGTTGCAAGTGAGTCACACTCACCAAACTCCTGCGGGTAATCCATTCAAAAAAACATTTAAAACACACTATTAACAATGAATCAAGGTTACACGCCTTCCTACATTTCTTATTGTGTCCCCTAGAAATGTCGTGGTAAATATTTTATATATGAACTTGTATCATGTTCCGCTATACTGGAGAATGTTGAAGGGGATGAAATTGGCAAATGCGGACGATCTAGGCATGTGGAGCGAGGAAGAGAGGAGGCGATTAGAGAGGTGGTGGAGTTGTTTGCGCAGGAGTTGGAGGAAGCAGGGATGAAGATGAACATACAGAAGACAGGGATATTAACAGTAACCGGAGGAAATGAGGAGGGATGAGAATGATGGTGAGAGAGGGGGAGGTGAAGGCGGTAAATACCTTGCAATTATCTCGGAGGTGTTTTAACAGAGGGGAGGAAGTGGAAAGGAAGTTACGCGAAAGAAATGGACAAAGTATGGATAGTTATGAAGCGGTATCAAACCCCATGATGAAAGATAGAAACATGGGAAAGAGATAAAAAAAGTGATTTTTAACAGCAACTGACTCCCACACTGCTGTACGAAGCGGAAACATGGACGCAACTAGAAGAGAGGAAGTAGAATACAAGCGGCGAGATGAGGGTATTAAGACCTATGATTGGAAAGAGGTAACAGAACAGAATACAGAAATGAAGCTATTAGACAAGATATAGTTGTGGAAGAAGATGAACTGAAGCTGGAGGTGGGGAGATTGAATGGTGGATACATGGTAGAGGATGGAGCAAGGAAGAGAAACTGCGAAAAGAAGAAGTGTGGAATGGACACCAGAGGCAGAAAGACAAGGGGAAGAACGAAAAGAGATGGGCGGGAATCGGTGAGGACTCTTCTGGAAAGAATGTCAGCTCCAAATATGAGAGTGACTGAAAGAGAAGAGGGAACTCGTGCAGAAGAGGGACGTCTAGAGAAAGATGCCTGCGCGGCTGACAGGATGAAGGAGTCCTTCCTCGGAGAGGAAAGAAAGAAAGAAGAAGAAATTATTATATATAAGATTATATATATATATATATATAATATAAACGATTAGGTAAAATAATATATATAATTAAATATATATATATATATAATTATATATATAACTACATAATATGATTATTATTATATATAATATAAGATTATATACTATATATTATAATTATTACTATAATAACTAGTATATAGTAGATATATAAATATTATTATATATTATATTATATATATATAGTATAGTATAATATAATAATGGAACACAGCCACTTCAACTAAGAAATTTCACCAACTACAAATATGTTTCCACATTTCTAATTAATAAACATATACTCTTAATTTGCTTTGATTAACTATTAATTTTTATTATTAAATTATAATTAGATGACTTAAACCATCAAAAATTTTGAAATAACTTAAATAATTCAGGGAAGGGTCTACGGATTATATATATTATATATATATATAATATAAAGTAATATATATATATCATAAGTATTATATAATAATATATATATATATATATATATAATATTAATATTGATATATATAGATATATAATATATTAATATCTATATAAATATTACTACATTAACTTAGTTACATGGAACTTACATTAATCCATCTACTCATTCAACTACATATGAATGATTAGTCTCCTAAAAGATAGAATTAGCATCTGCCATGTGGGGAGGGGGGTAGGGGGGGTGGGGGGAGCGGGGTTGGAGGGGTTAGGGGGAGGGGGTGTATCTGATCTTAGAGATTATCACATTCTTTCTGCCTACCAAAGGGTTTTTGGGGGGGTGTGGTTTTTATGGGGGTACTAATGGACTACATGACACCTCTCCAGTTGATTGATTCTCTTATCTTTCCCCCTTTTGAGTTCTGATTTATAATGCTAGAAGAGCAGAATAAAGCAGTCCAACGCTAACTTGCGTTGGAGGTAGAGCAGTAACAGCAAATTGCAGCTTCTTGTACATGGCTTGATACTCTTCGAAAGTATACATAAATATTTTTCACTCCTTTCAGTGCAGCAAAGAATTTTATTAAGTTATGCGAATATTGTCAATCATTGTTTCAAGGAAAGGCCTTGACCTTTTCTTGAACCAATCGACGGTTCGACTAACCTCTTCAATCTCTATCTAGAAGCTTATCATACTAATCTTCTGAACTTTCTGAGAATGACTTGAGAAGGTAGTAACGGAAGATAGTTGTAAGTTTCCAGTCACTTACATTATGTTTAGAATGCATCCTTTCTTCTTGATAATTCTAGCAACCTGTTATAATACAAATGGCCACATTGCAAAGTGATCAGATTAGCTTTTTGGTTTGTTTTCTCAGTTAAGGCTTACCTGTAATCTGGATCATATCATAAATACACAGCTATATATGAGTATATACCATTGTCATATTGAGAGAAATTTCTTCTTCAGTACCTTATGAGAAGATCTTTTATTCCTTCAGCATTCTTAAATTATTAGATGGTATAAATGCCCCTAGGTCTCAATGGTTGAATTTATTTAGAATAAAGTATTAGTCAATTATTGAAACATAAGGTGATGGAGTTTTAAAACTCTTCGAGTTTGCAATTGAATTTGTGAGTGGAAGTCGAAAAGTCAATAAACTAGCATGAAGTGATTGAAGTCATTCTAACAGAGCACATTTATAACTTTGTCAGTATTACAGAAATTTTCACCGAACTCCAACTCCTATCTATGAAGTTACGACTCACGACTCTGACAATCCGACTCCGACTCTTGAATATAGTTACCGACTCCGACTCTGACTCCGACTCCAACCTTATCAAAATTACCGACTCCGACTCCGACTGCCGACTCCGAACTCCACCCTCTTCAAAACTATCCGACTCCCGCGACTCCACGACCCGCCTCCGACTTCCGACTCCGATTACTCCGCAACCCTGGTTACGAGCAACTTAAAACCTGAAATGAGTCTATAGGCGCCGTCTGCATACTTTTGATTCCATTACAGGTGCCTACCAACCAACACCATATATCACTAACACCTGTCATAGAGCTTCCCTATTAATCCTTCATACGCCTGTTGTAAATCTACATAAAACCTAAAACCAATTTATTCTACTTCTCTCTCATTTTCTCATCATTCTTGTTTCAATGTAAAATTTGATCACACACTTCCTCTACCATTTCTAAATACACCTTGTTCTTCACCAATCATTCTCTCAGTCACTCGACGCACTCTTTCGACTCAAAAATTAACAAGCATATAATTTTCCCACAACACCTCTTACACCTAATTATCGCCTATCATTCCTTTAACATATTATCTTTTTTATCTTCCTTACCTTTTATATAAGGGTATATTACTGCTCTCCTCCACTCCCCGCAACTATACCTCCACAATCGCTTTTGTTACACAATTCCAGATTTATTACATCACCGATATCGCCTCGTTTGTTTTTATACATTTCCCTCTCAGTAATTCCATCCTTGGTACTGCAAGATGTCAATCGTTTAACCTTCTCACTCTACTTATTTACCTCTCTCCTTACTTAATTAGGTCTTTTCATCTTGAAACATACCCCTATTCCTTATTTGCACTCCATCAAGCCCGCACACATTCACTATCACTCTTCATTACTGCCAATGTTATTGCAGATTTTCGAAGTATAAACTAATACCTCCCCTCCCCCCATTCTGAAACAAGAAATGTATTCAAGTTATCTTCACCATTCTTTATTCATTATTCTATGCAGAGTTCCTTTACTCTTCTCATTCCTAACCTTTCTTGCTTCCTTCCGTAAGAGCGATTGTATATTATTCTTGCAAGTACTTAAATTCACTCCTCATCTTCCAAATCTGTTCATGTTAAACCTCATTTTTCCTGCTACGTATGCATTTTTAGAGTTGTTCATTTTGCTAATTAACGGGAAGATTTGTTATATTTCTTTCATAACTTCATAATTGGATTTTTGTACATTGAACCACGCCTTTTTTTACTTTTTACTCACTCCTTTTATCCATTCCACACTCACTGTTTTAACATTCTAATTTCCAACCTTAAGCACATCAATCGTACTCTTGCACTAACTAACAACGCTTCTTTCATTTCTTTCCGGAATGTTCAGTTTCATCTGTTCACATTCACCGGATTTATGGTCTCTCATGCGCCTCTACATAACTTGTTCCTATTATTTATCGTTTCACCTATAACTTCTTCACTCTTAATTTTTATCCCACTTCCTTCTATCACCTTCCTATCCATACTAGCGCCCACTAAATTAATCTTACATAAAGCAACATAAAATCTAGTAATCCCATCTCTAACTCCCCTCAATGATTTAACGTCCATCACATATTTCAACATCTCCTTCTTCACCAACACAAATAATCATTACCTTTTACTACGTACCAATTCTTCACCTAACCAACTCTAGTATAACTTTAGCTGAACACTTCTTTGTGTTGTGAAGAAGTATTACTTATACACACATACCTCTCTGCTCACATAAATCAATCATCTTCCCACCATTCTCATTTTCCCCCTTCACCCCAAAACCACCTGTTATTCCATCCCTTTTTTGATCACCTATCTAACCATTTAAGTCATCCATCACAATCAATATGAAGCCCCTACTCACCCCATCCAAAACATCATTCAAATTATCCTCAGCATCACCCTCAGATGGACCATATGTCACAACCACACATACCTTGACCCTTTCAAACTATAAATTTAATAGATATCTGGTTTTCTACTACTCGCCAAAAAAATCACACATAGCTTATGACCCAGGTCAACTCATCAGAATCGCAACTCCTTTACTCCTCCTCTCATTCCTTTCCACTCCAGCACTCACACATTTCACACCACACCACTCATCATATATATATATATATATTATAGTATATAGTAATACCTAAGGGTCTTAATTAAATAACAGTATTATTATATATATATACATTTATAGTATATATATATATATATATATACGTTATTATTATAATATATTATATTATAATATTAAGGGATTTAATTGTGACATCCGCTGTAACATCTGCGTTAACATTGCGCAGATTCCAGAAATTCACGATTTTGAACAGTCTGCATCGCATCACTCAGAATAACAAATGCGGATGTTGCGTATGTATAAAATATTGAAAGCAATTAATTTTTTTTCTAGCGTTTGCTTAATTTTTTAAATAATGTGAATAAGAAAATACTTATTTTTTTAGTATAATATATATTATATTATTATATTACTTATATATATATATAGCCTAATATAAAAATTATTATATATATAAGTATATATATTATATTATGATATATATTATATAATATATAATATATATATGTATTATTATTATATTATATATATATTGCTGACGGAAAACCTCACAACCTCTACCCCTTATCTTTTAAGAACTATTATATTCATTTAATAAAGCAATAATATTTTTCCTGATTTTGCATTAGTTTCTCTAAACATGGCCTTAGAGGAGAAAAAATCGAATAATAAAATAAAAGACTGTTTAGACCTACTACAAAGCAGATATATTTAATTATCAGTTGAGAAAATTTTTTAATATATAGATCAAAATTTCGAGTTACCAATAATGTTTACGTGTTTCATGTTCGGTTATTCAAAACGGTTACTATTAGTGGTTGTATTGTTTTCAGATGTTAAATATTACTTAACCTTCTTGTATACATGTACTATTGCGATATCAAAGAAAAGTGTTGTGTGGAAATACTTCATGGAAGAGTCTAATGACGTTGTAAAATGTTCTTGTTGCAATAATACGTTTTCAAGGAAAGGAAGAGGAACGACTTCGCTGAAAAATCATTTAAATCATTTCAGTTTAAAGATGTGACTGATGAAGAAGCAAGCCAAAAAGAAGATAAAGACAAAAAGTAAAAACTGCTGCCTAGCAAATGAAATCAAATATTCAAGAGTATTTTCATGCTACAAAAACATTGGAATACAAATGATAGCAACTCTAAAAGAGTACATAAACGTATATGTGAAGTGATAGTGATGGATGATCTACCATTCAGACATGTGGAAGATCTTGGATTCATGAGATTATTAATGGAAGTTGTTCCGCAATACAAACTGAGGCAACGGAATTTCTAATCGTTCCCGATGTGCAATGAAATATTGTATATGAATCTGTTTTTAACAAAATAAAACAAATAATTGATTAAACAAAGAAATACAATAAATTTGTTTTCACTAAAGATATATGGTCAGATACTTCAGCTGGGGCGTCGTTACTGAGCCTGACTGTATTACTATCAACAAGAAGTTTGAGAGAATAAATCTAGTATTAGGTCCTGTACCTTTAGAAGATCGGCACACATGAGAATACATTTCAAGAAAATTAGAAGAAATGTTTTAAAAATGGGACATTGAATGAGCAAGCGTCCATTGTGTAATGCGCGATTCTGGAGCAAACATAAATAAATCACTTTTCCTTTTTGGGCAAAATAATTTGGATTACTCAGTACCTAAAAAACAGTTAACCACAATTAAAGGTAGAATAGACATCACGAAAGGAAATAACGACCTCATTATCAAATGTGGCACAATTCCCACTTTTATATATATATATATATATATTAAATATATATATATAATTTATATAGTACTTTATCGTATATATACTATATATATTATTATATTATATATATTCTACTTATATATTATATATATAATATAGTATATAATAGTATATATACGGAATACTACTTATATATATGCCATATATATATATATAAGTACGTAATAATATATATATATATATCAAACGATATTATATATATAGCATATATAAAAAAATAATAACTAAATATATATATATATTAATACTATATATATATAAATCTAATATATGTATATATAAATCAGTTAACTACTTTGTCGTAGGTTTATATATTTATTTTTTGAAATGTTCCCTGGTGTGATATATTCTTCTTAGTTAATAAACATAATAGGTTAGTGAATGGAAATATTTAATTTTTTAATATTTATGTTTTAATAAAAATTAAAAATTCCTAAAAGGAATTCATCTTTCCCCCCACGAGAAGTTCCCATTGGAGGGATTCACCTAGAATGAGAGGCCGAGACAGTCCCCATTTTGGGTCCACAATCCGAAGGGGTGTAAGGGGCACCTATAAACATCGCCAAAGGGGGTAACCCCAAATGGGACTTCAGACACACTCCTTTGTGGGGGCTTAATAGGTGATAGTCAATTAAATTTTATATTATTATTTTTTAGTTCGTGAGATGATTATTAGTATTATACTATATTATATATATTATATATATATATATATATATATATATATTATATATAAATATATATATATATATATATTATCTAATATATATAATATATATAATAGACCTTAATATATATATTATATCTTATATATAATATATTTATATAGAGAGTATAATATATACATATATATATATATAATATATATATATATATATATATATATATATAAACATATTAACAATACAATTAAAACCTTAATATATATTATATAGAGAAAAAAAAGTCATTATATACAAAATATTTGTTTATTTAAATATAATATATATTATTATAGGATACACAATACGTGTGATATTATAATGTATATATACTATATATATATTATATTAATAAATAACTATATATAAATATATTATATATAGATAGTAATAATATACATTAAATATATACTATTATAGTAAAGTTGAAATAATAAAATGTATTATATATATATTACTAGTATAAATAGTTAATTGATTAATAAAATTTTCAATTTTGACCTATACATTATTAAATGTATTCTCTTGGTTTATTAAGAATTTTAATGTAATGTTCATACAAGATGTATATTTTTATGTTATGGCTTACAAATAATTAAGATTAATTAGGACTTTAATCAATTGATCATGACTTTAATCGCTTAATCAGTGAATCACGGGTGATATGGTTGGGGGATGGGGGCATGGTTGAATAGAGTTTAATCTATTGAGTTATTGATTAATTGATATTTTTATTTAAAAAAATGTAAAAAAAAAAAATCGTAAAAGCATAAAATGTTTAAAAAAATTTTAATAATGAAACATATTTTCTGAAAATAAATAACAACTTTAAACAAAAGAAAATATAATATTTTAGGTTTACAACAGAAAATGTGAAAATATAAATGTATCTGGTTAAAAGAAGTGAGATTGGAGGCTGATACAGAGGAATAATGTATTAAATCTCTCCTTCGTCATCGTTCCTCCTTGATTTTTTTCTTCATTACACTCTGCGTATCTCTCCTCAACCGCGAACTCTGTGCTTTTCGTTTGGGAGCCCCCTCCAAGGGGTTCTCAGACATCCTTAAGGGTTCTAAAACTATCATACTCGAGTTCTACGTCCTTATAAACATATACATTGACTCCAATATTGTGTTATTAAGCGTATGTTTACTAATCACCACCGCACCGTTTCAGTCACCAGCTCCAGCTAGGGCTTATTTGCTCCGACACATGAAACTTCTTCTTCTTCTTCTTGATCTATCGTCTTCAGCCATGCACTCTGTGGTTTTCTTCGGACTCCGGCTCCAGCTCCGGCTCAGTGATCCGGCACTTAACTTGGGCTCGTACTCTAATTCATCCGTCCTCTTCTATGCACTCTGTGATTTTCGTCTATCTGCGATCATTTCCAAGTTTTTACATGGGACGTAGCATTGTGAAAACGTCGGCGCAACTAAGGCGACACCACCATCAGTTGGGGTAACAAGTTTGGTGTTGATAGGATAACTAGAACTCATTTAAATTGAAGGGGTAAGTGTGGCTTATAAGACTTGTATTTAACCTTTCTAAAAACTCAAATCGGTCATCCTAACCTCAAAATCGGTTTCACCGCCCTTAGAAAAATATACTTTGACGCAACAAATGTCAAAATCTAATGATTTTAGGGGAACACAAGTAACCTTCTTTTGAATTCCGTTCCAGTCTTTCTATGATTACTGTTGTGAATTGCCACCATTTGTCCTTTAAATCTATCAATAGTGGTGTTTCTCAGAATTCAGATCTATCCCCAACTCTTTTTCTATTTTGCATCATACAAACTGTTACTGTGTCTCATATCCACTCTTAGGCTGATAGCTATACTAATTATTGCTCCTTCCAACTTGAAGGACAATTCATTCAACAGGAAATAAATGCTCGGAGGGTAGCCTTGAAGCAACAAACGTCTGATTTTTCTTATACCTATAATTGTGTTGAAAAAAACATGGTTGTTTTCAATGCCTCAATAACTCAGTTTCTTCATCTATATAGTCGACATAGTCTTCCACACAACTATGATATATTCTTTGAAAACACAACTCTAACTTTCTTCTGTTCTTAATATTCTTGATATTTTCTTTTATCGTGATCTTTTATAAAAGGATCACTACCAAGCTTCTAGGAAGTTGAGTATTCTGAGGGGCTTTCGGAACTTCTTATCACCGCTTCATTTGCTATCTTTGCATAGGGGCGTTATTCTCTCTTGTAAAGAGTATGAATTACACAACTGGGGTGGTTCCACACATAGTGAAAGAGCGTAGTCCAGACTCTAGGGCGAGTTGACTTGTTAACTCCCATACTCTCACTAACTCTCTCAAATCTTTCTTGCCATCGAACTGTTGCATCACTCTCCTTATACTATTGTTATTACAATTTACATTCCTCATCTGAATTTTCCAGTCTTGCACCTCCTTCTTTGACGAGAGCTCTTGCGCCTCGTATTCAGACAGTCTTATCCTTTCTTCGTCCAACTCTCTGACCCAGTCTTAACTGCTATGCTCAATCTTATATATACTTCCCTGGTAAGTTTGGAACACACTCCTTGCATCTATTTTTTCAAATTTCTTTGATTTGCACAATTTTAAGCGTTGCATATCGAAGCATGTCAGCCCTTACTTAGGCCCTGGTTTACAATTTTTCCAAAATTTCGATGGAATTTGGAAGTCTCCGGCCTTTGCCCAGTATAGGATATATATATATATATATATATATATATATATATATATATATATATATATATATATATATATATATATATATATATATGCTGCTGCTGCTTTAACTATATATATATATATATAACACTTATATATACTACTATATATATAGTAGGGCAGCAAGTTGGCCGAACAGTCTGTCAAAAAAGTAATCGGATACCCCGATTAGGGAGTCTTAGAGACGTCGTATCCTCTTCAAATTTGGTCCCCACCATTTCTTATTGTCCGTGCGCCCCCTTAGGGGATGCTGAGCTCCAAACTTGGTTATAGTTTTAGTTAGACGGTAAATAAGCTGCCGACATGGGTTTATCTCTATCATATATATTAAATAAGGCACCTCGATGGAGTAGGGATCGATTTTTCATGCTCGCGTTCTATAGGTCGAATCTGGTTGAAATTTTGTATACATATAGGTAATGGTGCAACATAGTCGTGGACGAGGTCACATAAGGGTCTGCATCACCCGAAGGGGGTGCAATTTTTTCATAGGTTACACTACACGTCAATGATGTCACCCCGAGATGTTTCTAAGGTCGGTGACACTGTCTTCGGAGGTTTAGGATCTTTAAACTGTCAGGAAATTCCA
>JABUQX010096765.1:32500-52764 GCA_015478945.1 Trachelipus rathkii
CTCGATAATTTTTTAATCTGTCCTACTTTTCCTACCCATCGCGTTAATGATAAGATTCAGTTTAATGCTTCACAAACTTAAATGCGTTTCTTTGTTCCTTTGTCAAGCTCATCAATCCATTGTTTTGATAGCTGCTATAGTATGCTGCTATCTAAATTTGGCTCCTCAAAGCAGTATGCATTTTCAATTCTATTCCTCCACTCAGTAACTATGCCTACCGCCCACCGGTTTAATTTTATTATTCCTAGGTATATACAAATAATATTATCACATCAATAATTATTTAAATACATAAATACAAAATAATCCATATAAATTATTATTAGATTAAAATGATTACCTATATTTATTTATTTTTTGTATATCCATTTATATATATATTTTATTATATTATATTATTATTATTATCCCACCCGCTGTCCAGTTACCTCTTTTTGGCACGTAATATATATATATTCTAGGATAATTAAAAGAGATACCCAATATACCTTATATATATATATAATAATAAATTTACTATTTATTATATATTTATTTTGTCTTTTCAAACATTTTCTCTTTCGCTTTTAAGAGTGGTAGACAAGATGGCAACATTTGTGACCAGGTGTTAATTAAAATTTTTGAAACGAACACGGTTTTGCATACAAAGTGAGGATTCACATATGAGCCATATAAACCTAGTACTAAATATTTTAAATGTTAAAATTAAAAATAAAAAATTAATTTTAAATTGCTCATTAGTTGAAAATTACAGCGAATAATTATGAGGAATTTCGTGTGATGCGAAAAGGTTTCTGGGAACAGAAATTCATTTTCATACCAAATTTAGTTATAAATTTGGGGTTTCTATGTAATTAGCAAAGTAACTAAATTCGGGAGATAGATCCTGATTAACGTCTTTAAGTGTCTTAATAGCTGGTTTGAGTGATAGTTACACTGATAATACGAGATGACATACATTGATAAATCTTTTCATATATAATATATTATTACTTAATTAAATAATAATTATAATCACTAATTTAATTATATATAATCATAATTTAATTTATTATAATATTAATATATAATATCATGAAAATCCTATATTATAGCTATATATATATATCAATTAATAAATATATTAAAAAATATAAAATAATATATAAAATTATTTATTATATATTATTTATATTATATATTAATAAATATTTATTTACCTTTATTTTACTTTAGTTACCTTTAACCTTTACAATATATACTTTTACTTATATATATTTATATATATTATTACCTCATATTATATTATATTTTATATAATAACTACGCTTATTCTATACCGTACTTATAGTAATATATATATTTATATATATTGATAAATCTATATATATATATATATATATATATATATATACCTTCTATCTTCTACCTTCTCACCCCTGACCACCCAGTCATGAGGGGCCATACCTGTCGTCCAAACACTCAAGACCGATGCAACCTGGCCTCCTCCAGATGAAAGCGGCGGCGGCGCTTATCGCTGTAGCAGTCTATGCGGTACTCCCCTCCTCCGACACTCCACATTTTCTTGAGAGATAATTTTGAATATCCGAATCTTGTCCGCCGAGGATCTTGCGCTGTGACTTCGGGCAAGTCTTCTCTCCACACAGCTTTTATATATATATATATATTTAAATACCTATATATATATATATATATATATATATACTTATATCCATTATTATATTTATATATATTATATATTTATAATATTAACCTATACTATATTATAATTATATATAATATATTTATTTTAATTATTATACTTCTTTTTCCATCATCATTTTTATTATATATTTATACTTATTTCCTACCCTTATATATCAAAATCATAGAGAGTTTTAAAACAACTCAAACTCTTTTAAGAGTAAAGAAACAATTTAAAACCACTTAAGAACTAAACAGGGAAATCAAAATATTAAAAATTAAACAGTAGCTTACGTTTTCGAGACCTAAAGTACAAGTCTCTTCTCAGAACTTCACAATGAAATACCATTAATTTTAACAAAATAAATAATCAAATTAAAATATGAAATATCAAAAAAACATGATAGTAAATTAGCAACGTTTTCAGTAACTTTAGTAGTCTATACATAAGTAGTAGTCTGCAAAAGAGCAAATGTAGTTGTAGTAGTAGTAATTTCTTGTTATTAGATCAAAATTAAAGAATTCTTCGGAAATATTAAAATTAGATTTAGTTGAAATGAAAAATGATTCTAATAATTGATTTAAATTTTTATCCTTTGGGTTAATCAAAAATAAGTTTGCACCTTCCGATTAATGATGTTCCTCTATTCTGTGAAAGTATGTCTAAAAAATGTGCAATTCTTGTCCATGTCTCCTTTTCTTCTAACCGTCTTACCTTCCTAAGTTGCTTTCTAATCGGACCCTTCACGGGTCTTTAACATTCTCTGTCCTGACCAACTATGTACAATTATACTTTTTGTGTTTAAAATCTCAAAGGATAAAAATTTAAATCAATAAATTTTATTTAGATTTATGTTCTTTTTCATCCTCTTCACACCACAATCTAATTTTCAATATTTCAAGGACTTCTTTACAATTTTCATTATTTATTTCTACTTATTCGTTTTGTTTAAAATTACCTCATTAATTTCCATTGTAAGTTCTGTATGAGTGAGACATTGTCATCTTTAGTCTCTGTGAAACGTAAACTGGCTCGTTTAATTTTGTAATTTGTTTCTCTGTTTAGTTCTTAAGTGTTTAAATTGTTCTTCTTATATATATATTATATATTATTACCTATTTATTGTATATATATATTATCACTCCATATTTATTTCTAAACCCATTACTATATTTATTTTTATATATATATTATCTTATTATTATTATATCCATACCCCTATTAATACTATATACTACTCTATTATATAATGACCTTAAAGAATGTGCTGTTTTCGAACTATCCGTTAGAGTACCTTAGATTTGATCTGTTCAACTAGTCACTCCAGATACTGATCAACAAACAGCTTTTCTTTTATAAATAATCCTTTTCCAGTCTTTTGCTTAAAATATTCATGTTTACTAAACACACCCATTATTTAAGTTTTCATATAGTCAACATCACTAATTATATCATTCACATATATTGATAGATTACATTAATTTTTACGCATAGACCTACAACACACCATTTTCGCTCAAGAAACTCCTATCGCATTTAGGTCCTTTACGTACCAGCCCACTTGGATATATCCCTCTACCAAAATGGACATTGAGATGACTGAAGGTTTATATTTTTTTCCTAGTAAAAACTGTTTTATAAAGAGCATTGAGGTACTAAGCGTAAGTTTTTCCAAAGAATTTTTTCAAATTCAAAAAAATATTGTTACTGTTTTAAATACACAAGAAAATTAACACTGCTTTCAATATATTTATAACTTTGTTTTAATCTACGTAAGAGACAGAATTTGATTTGTTGTGTATTTAGTTTTAGACCATATGTTTTTTTTATTTAATATGGATGATTCTAATGTTTGAAACAAGTTTAGCAAATGAAATCAATCATGTTATTTTCTCCAGACGAATAATTTTTATGTTGTTTTAGATGATTGTACGAATTTTATGCAATAGTCTGAAAAACGATTTGAAAGCCCATAAGCTTTGCGAGTACTACAATGTAATAACCATACAGCTTCTGATACAGTCTTGGCCTTCTTAATATCATCATAGAAGAGGAACGAAATAGCCTGCATTGGCTGTTGAAATCCAAGAAGCTATACTTGCGGCTCGGCCTTTTTCCATTTACCTTACTATATTCAAATTAATAATTCTCATCGTTTAGATAATAGAGAAAATGCTCGTGGAGACGAACCGTCAAAAAAAGAAAGGATAGTGATAATTATATATTACTACTATATAATACAATAATTTAGCTAGCCTATATTCTTTTATTTATAATTTCCCCCCAATAGATACTAAATTATATAAAACACATAAAATCAAACTACGTGGGGTGAGGGCGGGGGGAATAAACAATAATTATTTATTATATATATATATTATTTTTTTTCTATATATATTATATTTATTTATTTATATATTTACATGTAAAGTATTTATTTATTTGAAATTTATACAAATTATTGTAGTTGCGGCTTGTTACTATCAGCTAATTATAGATTAATAATGGTTTTTTATCTCACAAACTCTAGGAATAATAATTTATTACGTATTACTTTTTAAAGCGAAGTTTGTGTTCATAAATTTCATAATAAACTGCACCATAATTAAAATATAAGATACTCTTAATATATAAATCTTTAAAAAACAAAAATACACATTTTTAAGAATAGTTAATCCCAACAAAAGATGATTTTTGTTTTCAAAAATTACGTATTTCTATTTAGTCGGAGAGGGAAAGAAGAGGACAGTTGATTTTTAAGACTATTTATTAGGTAAAATTTAACTATATTAATTATAATTCTTGAAAAATTAATGGGTGTATTATAATGAATGTTTATATACATCATGGATTTGTCAAACCATAAAATTAAGTATCTTTGTGAGTGTATTAAGCAAAATAAACTTGATTTAGTATCGTGTAGCTTGACGATATTTAGTCACGTTAAATATCCCCGTACGTATTTTGTCTCTGGGCATAAGACATGCGGAGGGAAACATAAAAATTAAAATATTTTATAATAAGATAAATGTATATTCAACTAATACAATGAAAAGATTAGAAAATATTGTAAGCTTAAAAACTAAATAACTCTTGTCATCTGGGGCGAAAGTTAGTAAAATCAACTTAAAAGTGCATTTAAATAATATTATATCTATCAATGAAACAAATTCAATTCGCGTGTTATCATTATAATGAGCACTAGAGGAGAAGACTCAGCACTCCTACAGCCACCAGTGGAACGACGGAGAGAACAAGCTGAGAGGATAGACTAACAAGACTTCAACTACATCATTCTACTAGAACCCTAGTTGACCGGGAAACGAAGAATAAAAATCTCTCCGAGCACTACTCTTGCTTTCCCGGCCTACAAAGTAGTCTATTCCAACTCTTGGTTTTAAAACTAAAAAAAGTATTGAGGTTGTTAAATGGTAGTGGTGGGTTAGGATAGATGGCCTTAAGCTATAAATTCGCAAACTGGCAAGAGACCAGAAGCTCTTAAGATTTCGGATTCTACCTAGGCAAGGACATTTCAGTCATTTGAGTGTCTAGGTGGCTCGGGAGTATTATTCTTAAAACGTTCAGGTGCAAGCCCATCTACTCGCCATTACTAGCTACTTCTCCTGTCCCATTGTCGTAAAATCTAAGACTAGATGATCGTATGTGCCTGAGATTGCTGCGCTACTAATCAATACTATCGCAATTCTAAACTAAATCTTAACATTCTACAATTATTCTTGCGCAGATACTTATCCCTCTTATCTGGATCAAATTCTCGAGGTGCCTTAATTTTTCTCGTCTTCGAGCTCTCACTACCTTCTCAATTTTAATGGCAAAACACTATTGTCCCTATTGGCAGCTAATATGATACAATTAAGAGTTTAACTGAGAAATGATGAATTTCTGCTTTGTTTATTGGTCATAAGGATAAATTTGTTCTTCTGCAACCAATACTAAAGAATCATTTGATAGATAACTGAAATCAAGTTATCTTTTGTGCAATTGTCATTATTGGTAAATTATTTAGGTTTTCTCTTCTTCTACATTTTTTTTTACAATTTTTAAATTAAATTACTTTTATCCAGATCGTTTATTGTGGGAAGAAAACTCTGCAAAACTCATATAACGTCTCTTCTATCACATCACATCTTTAAAAGTCTCCTTCCGCAGAAGTATCCTTTCATAATAATCAACAATCAACGCTAAAACATGAGACTCAAATCGATTACAATCTCACCATTATTTTGCTGTCAGAAGAGTTTCCTTTTGTTAACTTTTCAAACGAATCCCAATAGTTATCAAATCACACATCCATTACATTTTTGACTTGATCTCGAAACAATACATAAATTTAATCCATCAAAGAGATCCTTCAAATCTTGTTCATCTATCAAATTAATTCAACATCGAGAGACTAAGAGTAGTAATCATCCACCAAGTGAGTTTGGCAAAGACCATTATCGCACCACCTTTCCCCGACAGAATTATATATATCTTATAAAGCAGCAATGCTCAGAATCGGAACCATGTTGGAATGGAGTCTCAGAAAACACTTTCCAGTCTTCTATGTGGCTTTACTCTCGCTCTCTCATCTTGGTTTTCCCGAAAAAACTCACAGAAACCTTGGAAGGACACCCTGGATGAGAACTAGTATTTATACAGATATTTGATGAGCCATCGGTTTGACTATTTTTATCTACTTTACCTTACATCCAAAGTCTCTCTCACAACGTCTACATGATCTAAGCTATC
The DNA here is from genome assembly GCA_015478945.1 of Trachelipus rathkii. Lineage (NCBI taxonomy): Eukaryota > Metazoa > Arthropoda > Malacostraca > Isopoda > Trachelipodidae > Trachelipus > Trachelipus rathkii. The sequence continues at coordinate 38,937 of JABUQX010096765.1, forward strand.
TTCATCCAAATAGATTCCATATTCAGAAGAAGCTTTCAAATCATAATTTCCATATATAACGTACCGTATGACATTTCGAAAAGATCATTAAGCCGTTTACAACTCTTTTTGGCCTTGTATTAAGAATACGTTTATACTATTGAAAGCCGTTTCTCGTTGATAAATTATAGACATGGCCTAAATTTATCAACTGTAATAATAGACTCCATCCCCGTTTATTATAACTGAACCTAATCTAATAGATGACAGGAGAGATAAATTTTTTATTTCATCAGAACCTATCACAATCACGAAAGAAACACCTTCAGAGGCAGTTTTCCAAACTTCTTCAGATAAAAAATCTTATAATACAATACTCCCTTTAGAAAAATATGTGAATAATACTTCAAGTATCTTAACTCAAATTATTAAGGATTATTATATAATCTTACAGGTGGACTATATGGAAATGAAAATTTGGATAGAAAGATGAATGAATTGAATTAGAGAAAAGAGAAGAAGAGAATAACACATTTACATTTACATTTACAGTTTAGACATGCAAGCGCAGAAAGATTAAGGAATACAATGAAAGAAAGCTCAGCGATAAGAGAAATGAGTCTAAAAGAGAAAAGAAATGTAAAATATAAAGTAGAAAGAATGCATGATGATTGTGAGGTGTGTAGAATGGACAAAAGAACTCCATATAAACCTGTAGTAGTGTTGAGATTGGGAATTAAATTTAATGACGCTATATCTATGGACATGGGAGAATTGGAAGAGAAGAAGTTTATTGCAATGGTGAATCAGCTACAAAATATTATCAAGGAAGGCTTGACATAATAATCCTGAAAATATGATGAATACATTTTTAGAAAGTTGATTAGTGCTTTCTTAAACACCTCGTTGTATATTAACTAATAGTGTCTGAAAAGTCCATGATGAAAATATTAAAATTACGTGTAAAAATAGAATATAGAAATGAAAGTAACTTCTTCTAGAGTCCTAAGTGGAATGTATAGGTTGAAAGGTCCGGGTTTTGTTGAAAGACAAATTTGCTGGATGTTTAAAAAAGAGGAAGATTGAATGTTCAAAAAAGGAATTATTTTTAAAGAAAATATATTTTTTGCAAAAAATAGTTTGGATGCACGTAAAAGGCTAAGTAGCGAAGCAGTTAGTGCTTAATAAAAATCACATGTTACCCAATTTGATAAATGAAAAATACTCATCAACTTGGAAACAGAGAAGTGCACAATGAATTAGAAATGATTAGGGAAAATATGAAAGCCATAAATGAAGCAAATAAAAAGTAAATTGAACATGAAGCGGATTCTATAATCAAAAGAGCAATGAACAGCATAATAAGGGATCACAAATTCGATGATTTAATAAATGATAAATTTTATTATAAAAGAGAAGGAGAAATGGAAGGGTGGGGATCAGCTAAGGTAGTGGAGATAAAATAGAAAAGGGAATGAAAAAAATAGAGAAGGAATATGATAAAAATGAGGAAAGATAAAATAAATGGAAATAAAGAGATATTAAGGAATATGAGTGAAATTAATCAAGGGAATAAGAAAGATAAGGAAGAGTCCTTCAAGAAATGATAGTATTAAAAAAGTGGTTGAGAGTGAGAAGTGTTCATAATGATTCTGGAGAGAGAGAAAAATTGGAAGTAATGAGACGGACCTGCAAGGAGTAGTAGAAAATACAGTGATAGATGCAAATGTAATGGACTTAGCTAACGGAGAAGAGTATTGGGTAAATTTAAGAAAACGTAGGAATATACAAATAATAGAGTTAAATTTTTTTTGCTAAGGTGTCAAAATGAAGAGGTTAAGGGTGCTATGGTAAAAGAAAGAAATAGTTGGAAAGAGAATAAAGTTTATGAGGAAGTAATACATAAGAGACTGAAACTAACTACAGCCATATGGATAGTTGTTCACAGCCTAGCACACATTTTTATGCCTTAAATGTTAGACCTGTTTTTGAATACATTTGACCTGTTGATTTCAAAAATTGTATTCGTTTTCCCTATCATCTTTAGTTTTTGAGATACAGAACATAAACCACATGCTACTCTACATTTTGCTAACCTATAAAACAAAAAGATATTTTAATGTAGTGTTCAAATTAATATATTTTAGGATGAATGAAATGTTTAAAATTAAAAAAGGTGTTCTACATGAAAATCTAAGTATAAGTTTATAAAACACTTTTCATTTATTCCGCACACAAGAAGCTTCGTTTATAAGACTTGCGAGAGGGGCTCTGCCCGGACAATCGAACAATATATTCCAACAATATTCAGCCATCATGTGTGCGTCACACCTTCCTTGGTATCTGACCTTTTTTTATCTCTTGGTGAAATCTATCACCTTACTCTTTGCTTAGGTCCTTAAGGTTATCCGAAATGGGATTTAAGTGACTGTAAACTTTAAAACTTACGTTACGGAATAGCCTGTTGAAATTACAAAGCATTATCATTTACTAATTTAGTGTAATTGTTTGTCTTCTGGTTCCCAAGAAAAACTTTATCACAACCTAAGAATGATAAACCAAATCTTCATGAGTAATATTTTTCAATTGATTCATTGATTTCTATGAAATATGAGTCATTCGTAAGTTGCCAGATCTGTGGGCCTATAAAATTCCTGCCTTCAGTTTTTCCATGGTAAGTCAAGGTAACTTACGAGCTATGTATTATCTATGCACGAACTGTCTTTCTGAAAAAGCCTTTACAAATTATTCATCATGACTAATTTTAAATGCAGTAGTGGCAGCATGATTTAAATATTTCGTGGTACCTAGAGGTTCATTGATTACATTGTGTCGCTCCAAACCGCTTCGTATATTCCCTCGGAATGGGCAACTTTTTTTACCCAGTTGATTCATGTTGCTCTTTACTTACCCCAATGATAAATAAAGCCAAAGATTTTACTTTGTGTATCGCCTTTTGAAAATAAAAGAGAAAATAAACTTAGCAACCGAAAAAATATTGATTCATTTCACAGATCTCGAATGTAACAAGACTTTAATAAATGTAATTGATCTGATATTCTTACTTTAAGCCTGGTGGGAGTGACTCCCAATTGAATATAGAAAACCTAATATTTTGTTTATGCCGTTATTTGTAAAAAACACATTAAAACTTCGTTTTGAAAGTGTTCTCAATATTGAAAAACCCCAACTCACTTGGGTTTTATATATTCCGAAAAACTCAAAATTTTCCTCAGTAGGAGTGTATTTCGATTGTTCATTGTTGATAATACTAGGGTGGTTCTTCGGTTATAAAGTGAAATGTCAGCATAATCTTTATTTTCTCCACTGTCTCTGATAAAGGTGTAATTTTCCAAGTTCTAAGGCTAAAATATATTCTTTCTTATTTAGTCGACGAAGTATTCACGATCAATTCCTTTGGAAGAATTTTAAGTCATTGATCAGATCACTTCAATTTTCCATTTTGAATTAAAACGTTCACTATGTGAATTTGTTTGGAAATCACTGTTACTCTCCGCACTTTCTTTACTTTGTGCAATATCAGACATGCAAAATATTGCTCAAGTTCTAAAGTGTTGTAATGTTATTTACAATAAAGCTATTATGGAACGGAATGGTACAAGATCCGGAATGTTGGAAACAGGCTTAGCTGAAGTTAGATGTCATAATAGGAACAGCCCACTTCAGCCGTGGATATTTTCGATTTGGGCTCTATGAATAGCTCAAAACCAATTAACAAAAAAGAATAACAGTCACGAAGTAATATAAGAACTATTGGTACACCAAATTTTCAGGCACCTTCTTCTTTCCTACTATGTCCACTGAAGTCAAACGTTCTATCGTTAGTATGTTTTGCATTATAATATGACATAATCCATGATATTACCATTAGATCTCCAATGTGGCATTGAAACACTTTATTTTAAACCTTACATTATACTCGCTCTATTTTATCAACATCAGGCCAGTATATTATTTCCTTACATCATTTTAATGTTGTTTTCCCCCACATATTATAACAAATAAAATGCGCTCGGATTGATCTCCAACAATAGATAAAATAGCTACCCACCTCCTCGTGGTTATTTTGAAACTAAAGTAAAGTACGCTATAGTTCACTGAGGGTGTGAGGATGATTATCAACCCTCTAGCTATTCGATTCTTACTAAAAAATGAAATGACGATGGAGTGAAATAAACCACATAAACCCAATCATACATAGCAATCATAACCTATTATGTACAGATTAAGGTTACTCAACTTTTTAACTACTATATTGTGATATTAGAAAACTACATAACTTAACTTTTGAAGTTATGAAAAGCCAACTCTCACATATGCGCCAACTTTTACCACAGATCAGGTTTGTGAAAACCTTAAAAATTATAAAACGTAAAATTAAATTTTTGTTGTAATGTGACAGAGGTTCATTAAAACAGGAAAACAGTGATTATTTTAATACTTAAATATATTCCCATTCAAATAAGAAGATACATTTTTGGGCATTACCGGAAATAGCAGAGTCGAAAATCAACAAAGGGCTCGTGACAACGAAGATGTTTATCAAAGTTCAACAGTTATCTTAGGGAAACTAGAAAGCTGATTTTGCGGGATTATCCAATGCCCAATTTTTTGGAATCATAGTTCATGAAAGTGTATACTACAGAACATCAGTTCCTAGATCAAAAACGCATCTCGGCTCACCAAAAATGAAAGAAGACAATAAAATAGCAAAAAACTAAAAAAATAAGAAACACAAAATAAAAAATAAATATTTAGAGTCGTGGATCTAATTTGATAATTAATAAAAGTATTTAACTTCCAGGAAAGAAGATTTAAGTCAATACACCACGATAATACAGAAAAAGATTAAAGATTTAAGCTATAGCAAAAACTGTAATGTATGCTACACCAATGTATGTGCAGAAATACCAAAATTTTTTCTTATTGTAAACGTGCGATAGAAATGCAAAATTCCAAATGTGTTAGAAATAGTCAGGTGAGTGGAATGTAACAAAATTAGTGATTACATATTTGAGTCACCAATAAATTTGATGTTAAAAAAAAATTGGGGAAGTGTCACTTTACGACGAATAATTTCACATCGAATAAACTGATGTGAATTATTGTGTGAGCGTTAATTGATTTTTTGTTTACGGAAGAAAATGAGAATTTGAAAACATATACCAGGAATAAATTGATGGAAAAATTAAAGTTTGGCAAAGGGCGAGAGATAATTTAAATATGTTAGATTGCTTAATAGTAAAACAGAGAAAAAGGGAAGTATTTGGTTCCAATTTGTACGACATATTAAGGGAATAAAGAAAAGGACTAGAAGTGTCGAAGAAATATAGAGACGATTTTGAATATTTAAAAGAAAATTAACTGAATTATAGATAAAGGTTGGCACACAACACGCATAGGCCTTGAATTTTGTTCATTAAGAGTCAGGCCAAACTTAGGCAAATCAAAAAAAAACAGAATGTACTAAGACAAAAAATTTATTAAAAGAAGTTAAAAAGATTGATGCTGATAGCGGTTAATGATTAAACTTATTTGCAGCTCTAAGTTCCGGCAAAATAGAAAGTATATTAGGATGCATCATTTGAGAAGATTAATGCAGGAAAAGTCACAGGGTAGTGGACCATGATGATTGAGTTTCATTGGTAAGATATTACCAATTATAATCAGAAAGAAGGAGAATATGACGATTTTGAATGAAAATAACCATTTATGTCGTCTTTAAAGAGAATTAACTGAATGAAAAAAATATATAATGTGGTGGAAATCCATGCTTTGCACAAGCGCTAAATGGGTATTGAGTAATTAAGTCAAACTATAAGTGAAAGCAGTAAGTCGCTCTTTAAGTCTAGGAACAAGCACAAATCAGAAGGCAATATTCACTTTTACTTTAATAGGAAACTTTGAAAAAAAGAAATAGTAGGAAAATGAAAATTTAAGAATGAAAGCAATGAACAGATAAGCATTATTTTAGTATTGGTTTAATATCCAACACTGTGTGTGATTGTTGGATTAAGTCAATAAGATTTAAAAAAAATAGGTCTTAGCGTAATATTTAAAGTACATAAGACATTTTTTGATAAACGATTCCGAGTAAGCGAAATTAAATGGTTCAGTAATAAATTACAAGTGGCCTACGTATTGGCCAAAGAACAATGTTTTGTCTGAGGTCATAGGAATTAATTGTGCAATATGTAATTGTGCAAGCAAGTGAGGGAGAGGCACGCTCACACGATAATTACCAAAATCTAGCCTATATTTAGTTCAGACTTATTTTATCGTGAGTATTGAATAAATAAATATATTTGAGTAATTAATAACGATATAAGTTTTATAAAACGGCAAATAAGAATGCAATACACACACATTCTCCAAATATGTTACTTTTATCACGTCTGCGCTTATATTGAACACCCTTCAGTAGGCATTGTAATTATATATATAGCTATACGATATTTTATATATTTATATAATTTATATAAGTTTATATATTTATACAGTACTATTTATTTTGCTTTATTAAAACTTATTTATATTATTGATAACTCCATATTCTAATATTTATATCATCTATAGAGGCCACGATATTTATAATAAAATGATTAGAAGTACGGCCAATCTCAAATTAAGCATTATATTCTAAGAGAAAGTGTTCTTGAAGAAAGCTTTTTATATCGTTCATCAAAGGTTTCTCATAAAGAATAGGAAGACAACCTTAACTATGACTAATTTGAAATATTATTGTAGACTCTAGATCAAAATTACCGTACCATCCATTATATACAACTTAATCATTATATACTACTTAATACTACTTTTTAAAGAGAACAACGCTTCTTGGATATAGGACACGCTTGAAATACGACTACTAGTGCGATGATGGAGAGGAGTGGATGAGTGGGAAGTTAGGAAGCAACCCTTGTATAATACTAACAATATTAATAATCTAAATAATTCTTTATTAATGTTTTATTGAATATAAAAGATAATTAAATAATATTTTAATAATATAATAATCAGTAATATTAATAATATAGATTTTCTTTTATATTTAAAATTTAATATTATATTAATTACTATAATCATTAATAATAATTTATAAAATACTTGAATTTTCAATACCTAATAATTTAATATATTTCAATGACCAAAAATTGAATAATAAATAATAATAATAATAATAAGATTAATAATGTAAATTAATAATTAATAATAATAATTAAATAATAATAATAATAATAATAATAATAAATAATAACTGAAATAATCATTCATTTTACACTAAAATTATGAGCAAGATAACAAGTTTTATGGGGCTAATATTTATTTTAATGAACTGCAATAAGAATGGATTGCAACCTATTGGTTTGCTAAACTTCAGTTGATTATAAAATGTCACTTAAATCTTTAAATGACAGAATTTTAGTTATTTTTCCTCGTCCCATCACTGCTTACTTTCAAAATTCCATTTTCAAATAGAATGTTATTATTTCAGATCATTTATTAAAATTTTAAAAAAACTCACTAAATAATATCTTTCTTAGATATTTGGGTTAAATATTTATTGATATAGAAATTTGGTTTTAATTTTTTCCATTTAAGCTTAATTAATGTTTCATTTGTTTTTCTTCATTTTCATACCCAAATAATAATAATAATAATAATAATAATAATAATAATAATAATAATAATAATAATAATAATAATAATAATAATAATAATAATAATAATAATAATAATAATAATTATAATAACTAATAATTAATAAAAAAAAAAAATAATATATTGTCATATTAAATAAAATAAAAATAATTTAATAATAAATAATTAATTAAATTAATATTAATAATATACAATTAATAATTAATAATCTAATTAATATAATAGTTAATCAATAATAATAATACAAATTATTCAATATATCTATAGACTATACATAACAATTAATCTAAATTATTACATAGATAATTCACAACTAAACTCTAATGTAATAATTGCTATTCCCACACTTTGGAATCTATCATCCGTTCATCAAATGAATTAAAATAATAATAGAGTAATTAAATCTTAATAATCAATTCAATTGTGATTCTATTAAATTTTAATATAATATGTAATTAATGCTTGCAATTACATAATATATAAGATAATAAATAAATTATATTATTAATGATTAAATTTTTATTATTATTAGTTATATAATATAATTTAACTTTTTAAACTTTTATATTTTTATTTTCGTATTTCTATTAGCTCCAATTTACTTTCATAGGTGTTTTGTCATCTAATGGTATACACTGGCATAATATCAGAAGATTTACTCTTCGTCACTTGAGAGATCTTGGAATGGGAAAGGCAAAAATTGTTTCATCAGTTCAACGTGAAGCTAATGAACTAGCAAAACTTATGAAGAAACAAGCGGGAACCGTAGCCCCTGTTCCTCGTGAAATGTCAACGGCTATTGTTAACATACTTTGGCAACTGATTGCAGGTAATCATAGCTTTAGAAAGATTCAGAGATTTTTTAATTATTTCCCCCCAGAGACCGTTTAAATTTATCATTTGACTAATTTACTAAACTTTTGAAATTCTATTTAAAATTAAATTTGAATAAATTTGACCCGATAGGACAACTAGTCTGTAAATCCTCTATAATACTTTTGAAATTCTATTTAAAATTAAATTTGAATAAATTTGACCCGATAGGACAACTAGTCTGTAAATCCTCTATAATACTTTTGAAATTCTATTTAAAATTAAATTTGAATAAATTTGACACGATAGGACAACTAGTCTGTAAATCCTCTATAATACTTTTGAAATTCTATTTAAAATTAAATTTGAATAAATTTGACCCGATAGGACAACTAGTCTGTAAATCCTCTATAATACTTTTGAAATTCTATTTAAAATTAAATTTGAATAAATTTGACCCGATAGGACTAGTCTGTAAATCCTCTATAATACTTTTGAAATTCTATTTAAAATTAAATTTGAATAAATTTGACCCGATAGGACAACTAGTCTGTAAATCCTCTATAGTACTTCCCAAAATCAACAATAGAATATTCCCTAACCTAGCATCTTATTGTTCTTGCATTGATTGTTGCTTCCATATTATCATTCTGATTTATTTCTTAAACAAATTTTTTAATCCTTTCTGTTTTCTTTTATCCGCCATTCCAGTGTAATTAATCTCTTCCAAAATTTAGGCTTTCTTTTTTAATTTGCTCATAATCTTTCCAAAGGTTTCTTGTACTATTTTTCTAAATTTTTACTTATTCTCGTCTCATTTTAGATGTTTTTTTAGCTTCAAAGAAATATATTGCTCTGCTTAGACTGAAAGAATTTTTGCCTCTTCTCTTCTCATTTATTTCAACTATATATGAGCCTCATTAACTATTGTAAAGAGTATTTGTTACTCTTATATCTGGAGAAGTTCCGATATCAAGCGTCATTTGAACAATGTCGAGTACTAGATTAAAAGATTTAGAAGCAGTTTTTTACGTTCTAATTCTCTTGAAACTTTATCTTTCCGGCTCGACATTGGTGCTCTATCTCATTTCTACAGTTGCCGCAAAAAAAGTACTCAATATTACACAACTCTTATGCCACTTATGAAACTTATACCACAACCTTTAAGACACCCTCTCTGTACAATGGGTGCAGTACCTTCACATGAATATTTTAGGGACATCCGTTACTTGTGATATCTCTATTTTTCCAGCAATCACTGTTCTTAGAAAATCACTTCCACAAATTCTGTATTTCCCGCGGAATATAATCCCCCATAAATTGCTTATGTGGTCATCTAATAATTATCTAATAATTTTACTACATATTATTTCTATATGTATGTCGTAGCCCATCATTGACACGTGATGCAGCGTGCCTTTTCAAATTAATTTTGTGTGAACATTGCAACTCTAAGTTTTCTCGATGTTGTACCCTTTCTTTCTTTGTTGCGTGGAATTCTCTTCTATCATTTATATTTCAGGTTGGATTTAATCGTCCATACTTAATATTTTTATTTCAACGTCTTTCATTAATAAAGCTCTTAACATGAGAAGTGATCACAACATAAATTATTTTTTTATTATTTGATCATTATTAATGAAGTCCGAATAAAATCAACTTTCCGTCACAAGAATGCACCTGAAGAGAACAAAGTAAAATGATTATGTAAAAGAGAAATAGAGAGCTAATGAGAGTGGTTTCCGAGATTAAGTTCCAGAATTGTCAAAGAATGCACTTAAAATGGATCTTAATTCAGCAAAGAAAGAAATTGCTCTTCACTCTTTGCACTTTTATTTTTTATTTATTAATTTATTTTTTGCTATTAGTACCATTTTCAAGAAGGGGTAGAAAAAGAAGATAACCAATCCAACCATAAATCTAATGTAAATCTCTTAGGTGAGTACAAAAGTTGGCTTTAATTAATGAGATGATTTTAAATACAGCATGAAAATATATAATGGTAAAGAATTCAACTGAACAGAGATGCTGAGAAAGGAGGTACCACAACTAGGAGACTTGTAACTTCCAAACTATGCATAAAATTATTGCGAAAGAAAGAGATCCATTGTACTATGAAGCCTTGATGGTGGTGAATAGGAGGGGTAATCTCCTTTGTGCTGAGAAGTATATTGAGAAGTTTATTAGTCTTTTGTGCTTAGACTCGACCCTATCCAAAAGAATGGGGAAAGTGGAATCCCCGCAAAATGTGAAAACCCTATTTCATACAAGGGTGAATAAAAATACCTAAATAGCTGAAGTAACTGGAAGGAAAAATAATTCCCGTAAGCTGATCAAAACCCCCAGGTCCTTTGTGGTTCATGTTGTGATAGGCTTCGAAGAATTTTTTTTGTTTATATTTAAATAAAGAATGCTTATGTTGTTCACAGGTGAGAAGGTAGGGTCGATTCCAAAAAGATAGGAGAGTTAGGGATGATTTTGAGAAGGAATTTGAAGAAGTTAAGTTTTCAGATGGTTGAATTTCACAAGTTGAGACCAATCTTTTTGTAAAACTCCATTCAAATAAGTAGGAATAGAATCTGACAGTTGAAGTAGAAGAGCAATTATAGAGGCAAAAGAGGTAGCAAGTTTGAAATGAATGTCATGGACGTAAGTATAAACTGAGTTCGAAGTGCAGCTGAGAAGAATTTTGATAAAATCAAACCCAGAGAAATGCCGCAATTGACAGGATAAAAGTAAATAAAATTCCATATACAAGAGCTGAAAGCAGTTTGAGAGAAAATTAGACATGGGTGATGCGCGGTGATAAAGGAAACCCAATAAAGGAGGCTTAAAGTGTAGCATTGCATGCTATACCAGGTCAAAATCTTTTGATATATCAAGTACTACTACTTAAGACTCCATGTAGTTCCAAAAAGCAGATCATGAAACAGTAAGATAGGAAAGTTTGACGTGTGTTGAAAGCCATACTGATAATCTAAAAGCAGATAATGAAAGTTAAAGATAGTTTCAAAAGTTTTGGAAAGAATACGGGGCTATGTTGCGATAATTAGAAATTACAAAGTGGAGGAGGCTACAGATTGGAAGTTCATTCACTCGAAACACGTAGAGGAATGAAATCCGGTTCATTAGCTTCTCTGATTTTCATAGGGGCAAAGATCTTATGTACCACAATGCATGTTATCCCTGGTAAGTCATGCGATACATGAATGAAAAGGGATAAGAAGAAGAATGCAAGAATTAACTATGACTCTCTCGTATGATGCATATAGATTGTTCTCCTTGATAATTCTCCGTGTATAGTACTCTAGATTAATTGATTGCTGACCAGAGGCCTCCAACGCGGCCCAGCATGAAACTGTGTTTGTTTGATCCCTTCTGCGGTGGAAGGATTGCCTTTTTCGAAGGGCCTTCCCCAGCTGGGTTTCTCTTCTGTACAGGGGAGTATCCCTGTATGGGGGTTACAAGCGACACTAAGCTGATCCTGGTCCCCTTTGGCCGGCGGTTCTGATAGAGGCTAGTCCTCGCTTTAAGATCTAAGACAATCAGGTAACCCACCGCTCGGATCAGTTCCGTCGGTAAATCAAGTGAATGGCGCAGCAGGTCCGAGGGAGCTTCCCTGCCAGTCCCGCTGCCTTTTCAACCGAGAGGGGCACGCGGGTGCACATCCAGCGTATACATAGAGCTGATTACGATGAGTCGGTGTTGAGAGGGATGAATGACAGTAAGGTTCGATGGTCGGACGAAGAGGTCAGCATCATGGCTAAAGAGGAAGCGAGAGGGAGTTAACATCCTCAACGCCTCCGTACGTGAAAGCGATCAAGGGCAAGCGGAGGACCCAAGCCTTTAAGGCATTGGTTGAATCTGCGACTGCTACGTTGTTGGGGGATCAAATGAAGGACGACGCTATTCTTGTTGACATCCCTTTCCCGGAGGTTGTGGAGGAAGCGCCTCCAATTTTGGAATGCAGAGGCCCTCCTTCGGTGTCCAGGGAGCTTTTTGATGACCTTATATAAAGATAAAGATGTGGCTTTAAAATGGCTAGATAGTTACGTCAGGCCAGGATTACGGCGAGGACTGCCCCTGTGGTGCACCCTCCTCGCTTTAGAGCCGTTCGAAAGCGTCGCGAGTATGCCAAGATCCAAGCGCTCTATGGAGCAGATAGAGGTGATGTGCTGAAGTTCATTGTGGACAAGGCGAATTTTGTTGAGCGAGTAATGTCATCAGAAGAGGTCTGTGCTGAGTGGTGTGAGTACCTATAAGCGACCGAAGATCTTGTCGCTCCTGATGATAGTAAGATTCTGAGGAGGGGTCAAAATGCTCCTGCCTTGGGAAAGGTTGGTGATTGGTTAATGGTAGATGAAGTGAACTGGGTTGTCTCGACTTTTAACAAGTCTTGTGCACGTGGGGTCAACAGGGTTTCCGTCGATGAACTCACGAGGTTGAGGAGAGAGGACCTCCAGGACCCCCTCAACGGTTGTCTGGCTTTTATTCCTGAGGGGCTCCTAAGGGTTAGGGTTATCCTCATTCATAAAATCCCGAGTCCTTCGGTGGCGGGTGACTTGAAGCCCATCTGCACTTTGTCGGTGGTCCTGAGGTTGCTGCATAAGATCCTGGTGAGGCGCCTCTTGGTCTTCAATCATGACCCCTACCGATCTGGTTTCCAAACTGGTAGGTCCACGTCTCAGAATGTATTTTTGCTTCGACATTTGCTGAAGTCCAAGACGGAGCGAAGGCCGGACGCCTATCTGGCCTTCTTGGACTTCAGAAAGGCATTTGATTTCCTAAGTCACGGTGCCCTTTTGGGCTTGTTGAGAGGTGCTGGATTGCAAGCAGAGTTTGTGGAGTACATTACCCATGTTTACAGTTTGACCCAGGTGAAGGTTGACTGGGTAAGGCAGGGAAGAGACGTCCTCCAGGGTGACCCACTGTCCCCCATGCTCTTCAACACATCTCTGGACTATCTTTTAAAAAAGCTTAACCCCGAGATTGGGGTAACGCTTGAGGGCCTCAGAGTTACTGCTGTGACCTTTGCTGATGATTTAGCTTTGTTCGCCTCAACCAGAAGTGGATTGCAGTGTAACCTTGAAGACCTGGTTGCAACTGCAAGAACCATTGGCCTGACCATCGGGGTTCCAAAGTGTGCCACCTTGGGATTCCGTTTGGTTGGGCAGGCAAGAGATGGTCCACGATACCGTTCCATTTGTTGTTGTTGATATTTGGTGATTCCGGTGTTGAGATTGGGTGGAGACTACAAGTACCTTGGTGTTGAAATGAGTAGCTCGGGTACGAAGAGTTGGTCTGTGTTGGGTTTGAGAGAGAGTTTGCTAAAGATGGGTGCAAGTCCCTTTAA
>JABUQX010096766.1:0-7500 GCA_015478945.1 Trachelipus rathkii
GGCGTAATCGCATTTACCTGGATACGAGATAAAGCATCAGCACTAGAGTTATCACGACCAGGAATGTGACGAAGATCAGTAGTAAATTGGGCAATAAAATCAAGATGACGAAATTCACGAGGAGAATAGTGTAAAGAAACAGAAGTAATAGCAGAAGTGAGTGGTTTATGATCCGTGAGAACATAAAACTGACGACCTTCAAGAAAATATCTAAAGTATTTAATCGAAGAATAGACAGCAAAAAGTTCACGACCAAAAGTACTATAGCGAGTAACAGCAGGAGGAAGTTTCTGAGAATAAAAAGCGAGAGGAAGCCAAGCACCATTTTGCAGTTGCTCTAGTGAAGCTCCAATAGCATAATCACTGGCGTCCACAAATAGGCGGGTTTCAGCACCATGTTCAGGAAAAACAAGAAGAGTGTTATTGACCAATAGAATTTTACTCTGTTCAAACGCCTGACAAGCAGCATCAGTCCAATTAACCATTGTCGAGCTGCTAGACCTTGAACAAGCAAAAGCAGTAACAGGGCTAATATGTGGCAGCAGCCTTGGGAGAAACGACGATAGAAGTGGGGAGACCTAAGTAGCACGAAGATCCTTCTGAGAGTGGTAGGAAGAAGGATAATTACGAATAGCAGAAACACGATCAGGTAGTGGAAAGACCAGAAGAAGAAATTTTATGTCCAAGAAAATTAAGAGAAGTCACGCGTCAGCTGAGTCAGCGTGTGTACCGCTCATGACGGTAGAAATACGCACATGTTTATTTATTTTCGCAGCGTTTGTATTTATTTTTTTTACATATATATATATATATATATATATATATATATATACTATATATATATATATATATATATATATATATATATATATATATATATATATATATATATATCTTTATATATACCAATAATAATTTGTAAAAAATAAATCCGCTTGCGATAAATTTAAATATTTTCCTATTCCTTATATATACCGTATATATATATATATATATATATATATATATATATATATATATATATATATATATAATAGATATATATATATATATATATATAGAAGAGAGAGAGAGAGAGAGAGAGAGAGAGAGAGAGGCGAAGACATGATGAAAATCCTTTCTGAAAGAGGAAGTAAGAAGAATAGAACCAAAGATAAAATGAAGAAATTTTGTAAACATTGGGGTTGGGTAAGGGGGTGGGGTAAGGGGGAGGAAAGAAAAGAAATAGATTGTGAGGGGCTCCCAAGTATAGAAGAAAGTCATTGGGATTGGGGATAAGGGGGATACAATGAAAAAAATCCATCCAGCATCTAGAATAATAAGCCTAATTTTCAATAAAACCGAGCTTTGAAACATCTCCATGCTGATGGCGCTTGGTTCATACTAACTACATTCGAAGGCGGGGCCAGGATTTATATGCTCAAACAGGTCTTAAAATTGCCAAAGGTCACAAGATAAATGTAGTATAACGTAAAATTAGAAAGGAAACCGAAGAGTTCATAACTGAACTTCGTATAGAACGAATACGATTTATGACGACACGTAGTCGGCATCAGTCATACTAAAGACAATTACTCGTGACTACAACGTTGACGGCCCCAGCAGCGAAAGGGTTAAGAGAAGCAGCACCTAAAATGCACTTCTCGAAATTTAAACGAAGACCAGCTTGAGATAAACGAGAGAAAACAGTACGAAGATGAGAAAGATGCTCTTCCGGAGAACGAGAAGCAACTAATAGATCATCAATATAAGCATAAACAAAGGGTAAGCCACGTAAAACATGATCTATCAAACGTTGAAAAGTAGCACTGGCATTACGAAGACCAAATGGCATAAAATTATACATGAAATTGCCAAAAGGAGTTGCAATACAAGTCTTAGGACGATCCTCAGGATTAACAGGAATTTGAAGAAAGGCAGATTTTAAATCGAGAGAAGAAAAAATGGTACATCCATTTAGAGAAGAAGTAAAATCATGAAGGTGAGGAATAGAATAAGTATCAGCAACAGTTTTAGAATTTAGTAACCTGTAGTCCCCAACAAAACGAAAAGAATCTGGCCCTTTTTTAACAATGTGAAGCGGAGAAGCGTAAGGAGAAGTAGAAGGGGAAACAATACCCTTTTCCAGAAGCATGTCAAATTCCACATGCGCAATGTTTAACATTTCTGGAGAAAGTCTGCGAGCCTTGCAAACAGGAGGACTACCCTTTGTCTCAATGTAATGCATTACATGGTGAGATGCAGGAGAAAGATTAGAAATAGGCTGGATTAAGTCAGAAAATTCAGAATGCAAAAGAGCGTGAAAAGAAGAATAAGAGGAGGAATCAGGAAGATTAATACCATAAATAGAAAGGGACAGCATTACAAGAAAGAGAAGTAGTGTCATCAAGTAGACGACTATTGGCCATGTCAATAAGAATATTGAAATGACTTAAAAAATCAGCACCAATGATATTTTGCGTAACATCGGCCAAGAGAAAAGTCCAACGGAAAGAACGACGCAGACCAATAGATAGAGTAAGGAGTTGTTCACCATATACAGCAATGTTAGAACCATTAGCAGCCCGTAAATGAGAAACAACAGGCGGAAGAGAAGAACAAAAACCATGAACATTCAAAATAGAGAAACTACTACCCGAGTCAATAAGGAAAAACCGTTTAGAATCACCATCAAATATACGTAAAAGTGAACCTGGAAGAACAGCATTAACTTCAGGAATAGAAACAGAAGAAGAATCAACAGAAATAGGAACAGAAGTAGAAACCGTTGTAGTAGCAGGAACCGAAGACAAATAAGAAACAGTAGGAATATGGAGCGAATCAGAATTGTCATTGGAGGAAATGACCAAGGGAGGAGCGCAATGATCTACGGTCCCCCCCGAGGGGAGTTTCCCTGAAGAGAATTTGCAGATTTAAAATTACAGGGAGGAATGCAGTTACGTGCTCTAACACCAAAATGATAATGATAGAAGCATAAAGGAGAACCCTGAGGAGGTTGTGGCAAAGAAGAACGGGAAGGTGAAGGAGAACGAGATCTAGTGCGAGAAGATACAGATGAAGATTTACTGACACTGACAACTTGAGAATGAAGGCTGTTGTTGTTGCAAAGGGAAATTATTTGAACATTCTGCTATTCAACAGAGTAGAAGAATAATGTAGTAAGAGGGTCTAAGAATGAAATTCTGGAAAAATGAAGGAGAAGGTACAGAAGAAGGGCAGAAGTGAAGAGGAAGATAGAGCATGGAAGACGAAGATATCGAAGAGAAGAAAGAAGAGTTAGTAGGAAATTGAGAAGGAAAAGTAATAGAGTGACATATCTTAGTGAGCCCCTTAGAGGTAAGATGGATCTGAGTTATAGGAGAAGAAAAAGATTGATTGGCATGAATAATAATATCCGCGCGTTTGGCTAAATCTTGAAGAGACAAGGCGTCACCATAAGAGAGCAAGGAAGTACTAACAAAAGCAGGAAGTCGGTCCAGGAAAAGAGTGCGAAGAAGAGATTGGTTACTATCAGCAAGGGGACCAGAAATAGAGAGCATACGAGTAAGAAGCTGTGAAGGAAGACGATCACCCAACACTTCATGTTTTAACAATTCATGAAAACGGGTAGCATCAGAAGGAGAAAGATGGCGACGCAATAATTCACAAAGAGTAGAATAAGGAGAGAGAGAGAGAATTTGATTGAGGAGCTGATTAGGATTGTTTCTGAACTTCATAGGGAATGGAGAGCAGAAAAGCATTAGCCTTATCAAATTCTGTAGGAAGAGAAGCAAGGAAAATGTCAAATTGCTGAATCGTAAAATCAACATCATCTCTCCGAAATTGCGGTGGGGTCAGACGAGGAACACGCGACATAGGCCAGTCGCCGGCATGGTGCAGAAAGGAGGAATAGACGGTGGAGTACTCTGCTGATGTAGGTTTTGTTGATGTTGAGACATCAATAATTGTTGATTCAGCGATTGTTGTAACAGATATTGTTGTTGTGGATCATACAAAGGCGGAGGATAAGATAAATTTGGAGATGAAGAGAGGAGAGGGAATATATTCGAAGAAGTAGGAACAGAATCAGATAATATATTAGAGGTAGGAGTAGTAATAGTAGTAGAAGCAGTAACAATAATAGTAGTAGTATAAGTAGTAGTAGTAGTGGTAGTAGGAGTAGTAACAGTAGTAGTAGACATATTGAGAAAAAAATATAACTACAATTAAATTTATAATTTAAAGATGCCAAATGGGTTCTTAATAAAATAGAAATAAAATTGAAAAATAAAAAATAATGTAAAAAATATATAAATAATAATATTTATATTGTACAAAAATGATACAAGGTTGAGTGGACAAATGTCACTCCGGGATCACCATTTAAAGTGCCCTATTTAGACACTTATAAGAATAATCTAAATTTAGTTTGTTATCTGTATGAATACAATAAACTTTGGTTAAACAATTCAATTTGTTTGCATTTACAACAAAATACTAAGTTCGTTATTTATATATTTAAATGTTTAGATGAAAATTTCAAAGTTTTGAGGATTCCAGATGAATACTTCTTGACTTCACAATAAAGAGGATGAATTAGAACACAGTCTATCAATCAAGTTTAATTGGTGAGGTCTAAAATAGAAACATAGCTAGAACCTATGGAAATTACCAGTGTTAGTAATATGTTATTAATAAAAACAATAATAATAATAATAATAATAGAAATGATAATAATAATAATAATAATAATAATAATAATAATGATAATGATGATAATAATAAAAATAACAATAAATACAATTAATAATTTACTAATTTTAACAGCATAAAAATAATAATAATAAAAAATAGTAATAATTACCCAAATGACATCATTGACAATTAATAAAGATTAATATAATTAAATTCTTTTATTTTTAAAGAATAAGATATAAGTTTATTGTTGAAATATAAAGTATGATTTTAGAATTAAGTTTTACTTTTGTAATTGAACGCTACGTGTAAAGTAAAAAAAAAAAAATAAAATATAAAAAATAAATAAAAATATGAAGACTATATAATATATATATATATATATATATATATATATATATATATATATATATATATATATATATATATATATATATATATATATATATATATATATATATATATATATATTATAAATAAAATTAATAATAATAATAATAATAATAATAATAATAATAATAATAATAATAATAATAATAATAATAATAATAATAATAATAATAATAATAATAATAATAAATAATTAATAATAATAATAATAATAATAATAATAATAATAATAATAATAATAATGTGAAATGTAATAATTATATGCCCTAGAGCACAAATAAAACTTTACTAAGTACTAAAATCTACTTTATATATTGCATACCACTTTTAACATGTATTTACTGTATTTTAATGCTAAATACCCTAAAAAGACTTGATATATATGAAAAATAAGTAATTTAAAAAAAAAACAAAAAAAAACAAAATTTTGGCCTTTGTTTTTTTTTTTTTAAAAAAAAAAACCAACGTTTTTTTTTAAATCCCAACCCTACTCACACCAGACACGTGCCTTTCTAAATTTCCCAATTACATAATCCTAAAACAAGATAAAGACCCACCAAAGCCTGGCTTAGTTATTCTCATACATGTCTGAAACACCACTAACCACACGCAACAAATCAACAACTTTGACCACACCTCCATTTACCAATCAACATAAGTAAAAAAGCAATAAAAAAAAATAACTAAAACCTTAATTAATACCAGGGTTGCAAAAAACCCAGTTTTTTTTTTAACCCCCACCATGATTATGTTCAGAAATATTTCCGAAACCATCATCAACCAGCGGGTTGGTTGATTAAAAAAAATGGAGTAAAACCGCAACTTCCAAATTCAACAAGATAGAACAGTCAGGATGCCTGTAATGATACGTACCTAAAAAATTATCAAAAATACTTGGAAATTGTCATGGAGCACGAGCTTCAGATTGACAGAAATATAAAAGCTATTATAAAAAATTCAGGCATTCACATGGAATCTTTAAATCTTCAAAAACAACTGAAAAGAGTTTCCATTGCTCTGAATACTATGCAGAGGGATGACTGCACTTTGGGAGATGTTGATGTATGGATGGATTTAATAAATGCTTCAGAGCTACAACCTTACTTACAAATAATAACAAAAAAGATTTGACCAATGTATATAACGCCTCTTCCTTGTTGCTTATCAAGCCCACCCAAAATATAAAGGAGTTGACCTTACACAAGAACCAAATGAAAGAAAATCTGAATGGATTGGGAATATAAATCCATCTTATATTGCCCCATTACTATTGTCATCCATTGAGGATGAGGGAGAATATCCCAAGTATATGTTAAAAGAAAATATGACAAACAATCTGGAACCTGCCAAATGGTGGCGCATAATTAGCAAAAAAATTCAAAAAGTAACAAATTAATTACAAACGAATTTTGCCAATTAATGATAATGGTATCATCTCTTCCAGCCAGCTCAGCTTCGATTGAACGAATATTTTCAAATTTTGGGATGATCCAAACGAAGCTTAGAAATAGGTTAGGGAATGAAAGGGCAGAAAAACTTGCAATGTGCCATAGATTGCTAAAAGATACAAAAAGTGATGATTGGTAGTCAATAAACTTGAATTTACTTAATACTATATTCTATATAGGATTATAGCTATTAGCTACTATATATAGGGCCTCATGTGCAATTTTTTTTTTTTTTTTTGTTTGTTACTTAAATAAATATAAAATTATATATAATTTTCTTAAAAGTTCAGCATTTCCAAGTGCTTATTAATTAAATCAAAATAGTTATTTTTTTAAAAGGTCCAATGTGTCGTTAATTAATTAAATTAAATTAATTAAATTGATATATATTGTTTAAGTTATGTTTATTGTTTTTTTTTGCCTTTAGGATAAAAAGGGTCCCCAATGTGCAATTACATTTTATTGTACTAATGATTAAGTTGCAATTACATTTTATTGTACTAATGATTAAGTTTTATTTCAAAGTAATAATTATGTACCTAAATTTTCTTTTGTGTTCAAGACTTCAAGTGACTATTAATAAAATTGATATAGTTAATATAATTTTTAAAAACCCAACATTTCTTTCCATAATACTGTAATTACAGTGTAAATATATGTAATAATTTTGTTCTTTTATCTCAGTTCTTAATCATTATATCAATCTGTGGTATAATTTTTTTACCAAACCCGCCTTTCATTTTGCCCAGGTTTTTTCAGTAATAAAAAACCCAGCCTGGGTGGTAGGTGGGGCAGCTCCTCAGGAAGGTACCCAGAACAACCCTGGCTCTTTGTAAAATAAAAAAATTAATATACTAGATGCATATATATATATATATACTATAACTCTACTATATATATATATATATATAGTATATAATATATATATATATTGTAGTGTCCCTACTTTTCTATTTTTAACTTTTATATTTATAATTTATTTGTTTTC
>JABUQX010096766.1:15000-22976 GCA_015478945.1 Trachelipus rathkii
ATAAAAACCTAGAATGATTTTAATAAAATACATTTATGTTATCAGAGAAGAACTTAATTTTGTTATTTTTATACTTTATTACATGGTTAAAGATGATGTAGTAAGTCAATAGAACAAATCGTGGCATAGTCTTTGGTGTAGAGGGGCTAGGGGCTTTCCTTTACTGATATACTTATAATATATATATGATACGTAAAATATATGTTTTTAATAAAAATTTCATAAAATTTAGTTAAACTTATTTAAAACTTGATAGTTATAAAATTTATAACCAAAAAGTATTAACAGTTAATAATAAATTCTTGTTCAAAGAATAATGATTGATTTATTATAAGACGTTTTAAGAAACTTTGAAATACATTAGTTATAAGGAATGAGTAATATACAGTCGTGTTTATTTAAAACTAAAATTTTTAATAAATATACGTTAGTTCATAAAAAGAGAACTTATTTGATATGTTAAACAGGTGCGTGTGTGTGATGTGCATGTATTGTTTGGTGTGTGTGTGTGTGTGGTGTGTGGGTGTAGTGTGTGTGTGTTGTGTGTGTGTGTTGTTGTGTATGTGTGTGTGTGTGTGGTGTGTGTGTAAATAATAATAAACAACAGTATGAAGTAAATAACAATTAAGTATAATGAGAATACAAATAAAACTAATAATAAAAATAAAATTAATAAAAATAAAAATAAAATAATAAAAAACATAAAATAAATAATAAAAATAAAAAAATAATAATAAAAATAATAGAAAGTATTAAAAAACAAAATAAAATAACAAAATGTTTAATAATATTCGAGTTAAAGCATTTTCAAGCAGTATAAAGCATATGAGTTAAAGCAGTAAAAAACATTGAGTTAAACAGTAAAGAGTAAAAGCATACTAATCCCTTTGGTGCTAGGCAACAGCGTTATTGATTTACTGTTTTGCTTTAGGTATTAATGTTTAATAAATATATGAGTTTAAAGCAGTAAAACAGACATTAGTTAAAGCAGTAAAGCATAAAACAAAGACATACTATCCTTTGTTGCTATTAACACCTCTATTGATTACTGATTTACCTGCTTTAAGGTATGTAATGTTAATAAATATATGATTAAAGCAGTAAAAAACATATGAGTTAAAGCAGTAAAAGCAGTAAAAAAAACAAAGCATACTAACCTTTGTTGCTAATGTAACACCACCTCTATTGATTTCTGATTTACTGCTTTAAGGTAATTAAATATCTTAGACATAGCCAGTAACATACGAGTAGCAAGTAAGCAGTAAAACAAAAGCAACTAATCCTCTTTTTGCTTAGGCAATTGAGCTATTATGATTTACTGGTTTTACAAGCTTAAGGGTTGTAATGTAAATGTTTTTTAAATAAAAATGTTTAAGTATGAAGTAATAATGAGTGACTAATAGTATATTTGAAAAGAATTTTTTGAATAGTTTACATTGATATCAAAACTATGAAATATGTGGTTAAATAATAATATAGGTCTGTAATGAGTTACAGTTTTTAGGAATCGCGAAAATGTTTTTATAAAAAATGTTACTTGAAATAAAATGAATGACTGCATAGTATATTTGAAAAGCCAATTTTTTGAATAGTTACATTGATATCAGAACTATGAAATATGTGTTAAATAATAATAATAGGTCTGTAATAAGTTACAGTTTTAGGGTTCGCGAAATGTTTTTAATAAAAAATGTTTAAGTAATGAAATAAAAATGATGACTCATAGTAATAATATTTTCAATTCGCGCGGGATATTGTCGCCTGCGGGCAACACGCGGCGGGCGGAAAAGCGGAAATATTGCGCCTGCGGGCGCACGCGGCGGGCGGGAACCGGAAATATTGCGCCTGCGGGCGCAAGCGGCGGCGGAACGCGGGTCCGCACTTCGTGCGGAGGGCGCATGCGGCGCTGGTGGTCAGCTTATGACTTATGGGAAGACATTAATATATTAACTCTGTTCTTGGATGTAGGGTAGAGAAGGTTAGAAAAAGTTAGAAAATGCATCAGATTAGTCATCAAAGATGAACCATCATAAGCTGGGGTATCAAAGTTGAGGCAACAAAATTGAGCCATCAAAGTTGAGGATCAAATATCGAGTGTGTGAGTGTAAGTGTAAGGGTCTATGGGTGTGTGAGTGTAGGTGTATATGGGCTAGTGTAAGTGTCTATGGAGAGTGTATAAGTGTCATAGTGTCATAGTGTGCATGTATGTAAGTGTAAGTGTCTATGGTGAGTTAAGTGTGTATACGTGTTCTATGGCCTGATGTAGGTGTGGTGTGTGTAAGCGTAAGTGTAAGTGTGTATAAGTGTCTATGGCTGGGTGTAGATGTGTGTATCCTGTGTGGTGTGAGAGGTGTGTGTGGGGGGGGAGGGGTGTGAGTATGAGTCTTTGGTGAATAAATGTTGTGTGTGTGTGTGTGTGTGTGGTGCTGTGTGTGTGTGTGTAAGCGTAAGTGTGAGTGTATCTGGGTGTGAGTGTAAGTAATGTATCTGTATGTGTGTATGTATGTGTGTGTGGTGTTTTGTGTGTGTAAGTCATATTATATATATAGTATATATATATATATATATATATATATATATATATATATATAATATAATAATATATATTAAAATATAAATTATATATATATAATATATATAAATATATATATAATTATAACTGTTATAATATATATATATATATACCATTATATAATACTATATATATATTATTATTATATATATATAATTTATTTATTTAATATAATATATATATATTATATATATATATACTTATATATATATTTATATATAATATATATATTATATATATATATATATATAATATATATAAATATATATTATATAGTATATTATTCATATATATATATATATTTATATATATATATTATTATATATATATATATATATATATAGGCTACAAGGTTAGAAATAGACTAATTCATTAGTAGTAAGCATCCTAGCACTTGTAATATACACCATCGTTCCTCATACCTTATCAACCTAAGGGTAGACACCCATATTAGGGCTATTCTAGCTAGGGGAGATGGAAAAAGGCTTGAAAAAGTGGCACTCAATTGGCACTATGTGGCACTCATTTGGCACTATGTGGCACTCAATTGCACTCATTGGCAACTTACTTATCATCCATTGGCACTCATCGCACTCACGTTGGCCTACTCACCTGGCACTCACTAATACTCATAGAATACTAATAGAACACTCCTAGACCATCCTTACGGTGATTGGACACCATCAAAGTGAACCGCCAAAGCTGAACCATCAATAAATCTGAGTCATCAGAGATGAACCTTCAAAAGATGAAATTAGCCGCCAAGATGACGTCATCAAAGTTGAGTCATCAATAATGTGAGCCATAAAAGTTGAGCCTCAAAGTTGGAAGCCAAACAAAGTTGAGCCAAACAAGTTGAAGCCATCAAAGTTGAGCCATCAAAAGTTGAACAATCAAAAGTATGAGTAAATCAAGATAGTCATCCAGTATGAGGCATCAAAAGCTGAGCGCTGACCAAGAGTTAAGTGTGTGTGTGTGTGTGTGTTGTGTGTGTGTTGGGTGTGGTGTGTGGGGGGGGGGACGACTATATATATATATATTATAATTATACTATATATACTATATATATATATATTCTATATATAAATATAATATAATTATA
Organism: Trachelipus rathkii; assembly: GCA_015478945.1. Taxonomy (NCBI): domain Eukaryota; kingdom Metazoa; phylum Arthropoda; class Malacostraca; order Isopoda; family Trachelipodidae; genus Trachelipus; species Trachelipus rathkii. Next base: position 18,675 of record JABUQX010096766.1, read on the forward strand.
TATATAATATATATTATATATATATATATAATATTATTTATATATATATATATATATATATATTATGAATATATATATATATATACGTGTGTGTGTATGTGTGTGGTGTGTGTGTGTGTGTGTTGTGTGTGTTGTGTGTGGTGTGTGTGTGTGTGTATGACAGGTGCGAACGCGGGATGAAAACACTTAAGTTAGAACAATCCATACAGGTCAGGTTACCTAATGACCTCATGTTAGCCACAAGTTACCTACCAAAGGCAAGGTGGCAGGTATTTGGATGTGCTCAAGATAATCCCTACTAAGCCCTCCACTGACCTTTAAGAATGGTCAATTTCAGCCCTTGATACCGTATCAAGGACGAAATATAAAGGCCAAAACCGAAATATCAAGGCAAAACATCAAAAAGGGCTAAGCCCCAAAAGGGGGGGCCAAAAAATAGGGGGAGGCACTACGACCAGCGGTTGCTGCGCACGTCCTGGCTTCAACATCTTCTCCGAAGGGTTGCCAAAATCAAGGGTCCAAAAAGCTACAAGGCAAAAATAGGGTCAGGTAAAAAATTCGGGTTCTCAAAAAATTTGGGTTGCCCAAATTTTAGGGTGGGGTAAAAAAGGACAGGTGGGGTAAAAAAGACCGTGCTAAAGTTTGTGGTTCCTACTACTCGTCACGGTCCCGTGAAGCTCTAGGGTGAATTTTATGACTGCGACGAGTTCTTACTAATTAATGGTACAGAGGGGGCGGTAAGGCTGGAACATTCTTTTCGACTTTCGTCATGTTCTTCTAGTGCTTTTCTTTTCCGATGCTTTTCGCGCACCTTACTCCCAGTCTATGAAAAAAGAAGGAGGATGAAGAAAGAAAGAAAGAAGGAGGATGAAGGAAGAAATATATATATATATATATATATATATATATATATATATATATATATATATATATCTATATATACTTATATATATTATTAATATATACTTATATAATAATATATATATATTATATATATATATATATATATATATATATATATTATATATATATATATATATATATATATATATATGATATATCATATAATATATATATAATATATATATTATATATAATATATATTATATATATATATGACTTATACCTTCTTGCCCCCTTCAGGGTAGCCACACCTCAGTATGATACCCCGTCTGCCTCCTCAACAGGTCGCTTAAGGTTATAATTTCCCAAATTGTTCTAGAATGGTGATTAGAGGGACAGTTTAAAAAGAAATGACAAAGAATGTCCGTGTCCTTGTTGCACTTTGTGCAGATATTTGAGGTAGTTTGGTTAAGGTTGTATCTATTTTCGCAATGTTGCAAGCTTTATTTTTGTTTTTACATACCTTAAAACCAAAAAGGCGATAAAATAATTCTCAGACCAATCAACATCGCGGCATATAAGATAAGGATTACTCCATCTATTCACAAGAAAGGAAAGCATTTCCTTCTTACCTGCTTAAGGACTTACCGATCAGCATGTTTCAGTTTGAAAATATATTTATAATAATAACATTGATTCTTGTCTATACTGAATTACTTTTGACTGGGTATTAGCTGCAATCAGCCGGTACAAAAAGGTTTACCCTAAATTTAGGCCCTAAATTTAGGCCTAACGTAGTTATTTCACCACATTTTACAAAAAAAGTTCAGTTTGAAATATATTTTGACCTGTATTAGGTCTAAATCGCCCCGGGGTACAAAAAGGATTATCCTAAATTTGGCCTAAAGTAGTTACTTTCAACACATTTTACAGAAAGAAGTCAGTTTCGTTATCTGTAAGGAGTGAGCGTTGTTGTGTTTTCTCGTGTTGAATTGTCAATGTACATAATAATAATAAAGGAAAATGCTACAAATTATTTTAAAACTTTGAAATATTTTTAGTTATACATTGAGCGAATAATATAAATGTAATTGAAATAATTGTTATTTTTAAATAAAAACCTAGAATGATTTTAATAAAATACATGTTATGTAAGCAAAGAAGACTTATTTTGTTATTTTTATACTTTAATTGCATGGCTAAAGATGATGTAAAGCAGTAAGTCAATAGAACAAAACGTGGCATAGCTTGGTGTAGAGGGGTGCTAGGGGCTTTCCTTACTGATTTACTGATTTATTGCTTTAAGTACGTAAATAGTAAGTGTTTTTAATAAAAATTTCTAAAGATTTTATTAAATAAACTTCTTTAAAAACTGATAGTTATAAAATTTATAAACAAAAAAAAGTATTAACAGTTTAATAATAAATTTTTTGTTCAAAGATAATGATTGAATTTTATTATAGACGTTTTAAGAAACTTTGAAATAAATTTAGTTATAATGGAATGAGTAATATACATGTACGTGTTTATTTAAAACATAAAATATTTTAATAAATTATACGTTATGTTCATACAAAAGAACTTATTTGATATGTTTAAACAGGGTGCGTGTGTGTGTGTGTATGTGTGTGTGTGTGTGTGTGTGTGTGTGTGGGTGTGTGTGTGTGTGTGTGTGTGTGTGTGGTGTGTGGGTGTGTGTGTGTGTGTTAAATAATAATAACAATAGGCATGAAGTAAATAACACTAAGTATAATAATAATAAAAATAAAATAATAATAATAAAAAAAAAAAAATAAAAATAAAAAAAAAATAATAAATAAAAATAAATAATAAAATAATAAAAATAATAAAAAAAAAAATAGAAAGTATTAAAACAAAATAAAAAAACAAAATGTTAATAAATATTCGAGTTAAAGCAGTAAAGCATATGATTAAAGCAGTAAAACATGAGCATTAATTATAAGCAGTAAAGCAGTAAAACAAAAGCATCCACTAATCCCTTTGGTGCTAGGCAACAGCGTTTTGATTACTGCTTACTGCTTTAAGGTAAAAGTAATGTTATAAATATATGACGTTAAAGCAGTAAAAACATGATGATTAAGCAGTCAAAGCATAAACAAAAGCATATAATCCCTTGTTCTATGTAACACCTTCTATTGATTACTGATTTAACTGCTTAAGGTATTGTAAATGGCAGTAAATAGCATTGAGTTAAAGCAGTAAAACATATGAGTTAAAGCAGTAAAGCAGTAAAACAAAAGCATACTAATCCCCTTGTTGCTATGTAACACCTCTATTGATTTACTGATTTACTGCTTTAAGGTATGTAATGTTAATAAATATATGAGTTAAAGCAGTAAAACATATGAGATTAAAGCAGTAAAGCAGTAAAAACAAAAGCAACTATCCCTCTTTTGGCTATGCAATTTGAGCTTATTGAATTTTAGCTGTTTACAGCTTAAGTTGAAAAATTAAATGTTTTTTAATAAAAAAATGTTTAAGTTTATGAAGTAAAAATGAAAGACTATAGTATACTTTGAAAAGAATTTTTTAATAGTTTACATTGATATCAAAACTATGAAATATGTGTTTAAATAATAATATATAGTCTTAATGAGTTACAGTTTTAGAATCGCAAAATGTTTTAATAAAAAGTTTTAAGTTCAAATTAAAATGAATGACTCATAGTACATTTGAAAAGAAATTTTTGAATAGTTTACATTGATATCAATAGTTAATAAATATATGTGTTAAATAATATTAATTAATAGGTCTGTAATAAGTTACAGTTTTAGGATCGCGAAAATGTTTTTAATAAAATGTTTAAAGTATGAAATAAAAATGATGATCATATATATATATTTTCATGTCTGCAGCGGGAATATGCGCCTGCGGGCGCACGGCCGGCGGCGGAAAAAGCGCAATATTGCGCCCTGCGGCCGCACGGCGCGGCGGAACGCGGAAATATTGCGCCTGCGGGCGCAAGTGCGGCGGAAACGGGGTTCGGATGCCTTCGTGCGGAGGGCGCATGCTGCGCCCTGTGGTCAGCTTATGACTTATGGGAAGACATTAATATTAACAGCTCTGTTCTTTGATGTGGGTAGAAAAGAGAAAAATTAGAAAATGCATGAAAGATGAGTCATCAAAAGATGAACCATCAAAGCGAGGTATCAAAAGTTGAGCAACAAAATTAAGCCATCAACGTTGAGGAATCAAAATATCGAGTGTGTGAATGTAAGTGTAAGTGTATCTGTGTTGTGAGTGTAAGTGTAATATTGGGCCTAGTGTAAGTGTCTAATGGAGAGTGTAAGTGCTTCATAAGTGTCATAGGTGCATGTATGTAAGTGTAAGTGTCTATGGAGTGTAAGTGTGTATAAGTGGTCTATGGCCGAGTGAGGGTGTTGTGTGTAAGCGTAAAAGTGGTAAGTGTGTATGAAGTGTCTATGGCTGGGTGTATCT
>JABUQX010096767.1:0-5000 GCA_015478945.1 Trachelipus rathkii
CACGTGAATATTGTTATATAGTTTCCACACGAAACCTACGTGGGAATTATGTTTATAACCAATAAACCAATTCTAACGTTGAAAAAGAATCCAAATTTCATAAATGATATCTCGCGTAAGGTTAATACCATGGAGCATTTAGCCTTTATCTGCGTGAGTTAAAGATTCTTTTTGTAAATACAAAAACCAACGTAAATTATGTTTCAATGTTTAATAACCGAAACCTCACGTTAATATTGGTATATAGTTTCCGCACGAAACCTACGTAATACCATGGAGCATTTAGCCTATATCTGCGTGAGTTAAAGATTCTTTTTGTAAATACAAAAACCCACGTAAATTATGTTTCAATGTTTTATAACCGAAACCTCACGTTAATATTGGTATATAGTTTCCGCACGAAACCTACGTGGGAATTTTGTTTATAACAGATAAACCAATTTTGATGTCGAAAAAAGTATCAAAATTTCGTAAAATTGAGTGAGTTAAATTTCAATGTTCCATAGCGAAAATCTCGCGCAAAGATTTTATCGTTTAGATTCAACGGTTAAACCCTACGTGGATATTATGTTTTGGGTCCAACAAGAAAATAATTTATACCATGAAATAAGGTATCAAAAATATATAAAACGAATCGTTCACGTTAGTTTTTTCCATAAGCAGGGAAAAGAGGTTGTGAATATAAAGATTGTTTGTAAAATTATTCAGAACAAATTTTACGTAAAAAAGTGTCAGAATTTTTGGTATAAAAACAAATAACTATAGAGATAGTTTTTTATTCAACATAATATAAACAAAATAAAATAGAAATAATAAAAATATTTATCAAAAAAAAAAAAATTTGTAGTTTAAGTTATTCTCGCTTTTTCCAAGATCAAATCTGCGAGCATCTTCTCTTCTTGAGGGTGGCTGTGACCGTAAATCTCGTCGTGATCTCTCATGATCGAAGACACGCTAGGATACTCGGCTCGGTAATCGTAAATTTCTTCTCTTTGCATTTTTTCTTCGTTTCTACACAAATCGGAGCGAGGTTTAGGTTTTCGATTAGGAAAGTTCACGGGAGTAGCGACAGATTCCCCGCTCGTTTTCATTACCTCGTCGATATTGTAATATTCTCGACACTCATCCCCACTGTATTTTCGACGCCCATCGAGTTTTTTATTCCGCTGCTTCTTTTTAGGCTTTGCTTCGGATGGTCCGATCGAACTTGGTTCAAAAAACTCTTCATCCGATGGAGGGTGAACATTTATGAATGGCGCGTGATGAGGAGTCTGGAGATCGACGTGGCCTATATCGCCCACTGCGGGTTTATTATGACGCGCCTTCTTCAATTCTTTTCTTTTCATTAATGTTGGAGGAGAGGCGTCCAGGCTTTCTTTATTAACTCGAAAATCGAATGGGGTTGAACGAGAGGCAAAAAGCCCTTCCGAAGCTCTTTCGATTTCGTATTCCCTTCTTTTGTCAAGGTATGAAGCGATGTGCTCCGAGGTTGGGAGATCAAGAGGGTATAAATTATCAATCGTAGGTTTATTTTCACCCCAAATATTCTTCGATTCCTTTTTTTTAATTAACGTTGATGACGAAAAGGTATTGGGATCTTCGTTGTCAGCTCGATAATCGGACGGGGTTGAACGAGCGGACCAAATCCCTTCCGAAGCTGTTGGGGCTGGGATATTATCTCTCCCCAAGTAGAATGGGGTAAGATCGACGGTTTCGCTTTGAATAGGAGACGGTGTCCAATTGCCCATCGGAGGTTCCTGTCGATGGAAAATATTCAATTCCTTCTTTTTATTCAATTTAGTCGAAAAGGCATCCTGGTCTTTACGTTTAGCTTTTACCTTTTTTACCTCAAAACTAGAAAGGTAATGCTCCATGGCTTTAGTTGGTGCAAAATTATTAACATCGGTGATAGTTTTTATACTACACGCTTCAGGTGTATTTTTAATGGGGGTTAATACTTTCTTCTTTAATCCCTTCTTTTTATTTGATGTTTTTGAAAGCGCATCCGAGTCTGCATTATTACCTCGACGATCTAAATTCTTATACCCTTTATTAACACTAGAAAGATCCATTGTAGAGTGATTGATAAACTCGATCGAGGCAACCTTTTTATAGAGCGTGGTGACGTATTGATATTTGAATTCAAATATTAAAAAAATAATATTCTTAATTAATAATTTGGCAAAAAAAATTCCACAAACGTACAAACACCCCCACACTCATATATGACGTCAATAAATATATTCCCTTTGAGAGTACAAAAATTTAACGTGAAATAAGTTTCATAAGCCAATGTAACTAATTTATTTTCGTATTAAAGCAGCTTTACCTATTCTTATCTGAATTACGTTTTATATAGTAACTTAATTTTTCAGAACGTTTGTTTAACTCAGTGTCGTTTTATCCCTAATCATATCTGCCAATTGTAACTAGGACGTCGATTGGCCAGCAGAAACCTCGCATAAAGAACACTCGTTACTATTTAGCTATAGCATATCCCTATTTGTTTTAAAAAAAGTAGGTTGAAACAGGAAATTAAAAAAGCTTCATTGAATGTTTTTTATTATAAAAATAGAAATGTAAATTTAAAATAAAATTTTATTTTTAATTAATAAAGATTAATAAAAATTACATAATTTGGTCGCGAACATCCCTTCTTCCGACAAGAAACTATTTCTTGCGAGTCGGCTTCAATTGTTTTTTTAATTTTTTTCTCATTTCCGTAATTAGAGATTTGATGTGCGATTTTATGGTGCTTTTTATTCTATTGATCACGACTCCATTATCAAATCCTAGTACATGTGAATAAAATTTTATAGTACTTGGGGTTATGTGTTTCCTTACACACCCCGCTGAGATTTTGTCATTTTTCCTTTCGATCTCGTTCTTAAAAATCATGAAGAAAAGGTTCCTCTCTCCATTGCTGAATAGTTTCTTCTTTTCCAGTGGTTCTTTGTTTCTCAAATCCATCAAAGCTTTGGTCTGAGAGTCCGCTTCAATAAGAACGAAATCATTCATCTCCTCAACGTTCATCCTCATTTTTTTTTTGGAACTGATGGGTTGTTCACTATTCTCTATAAAAAGTAATAAATCCATTAGTGAATATTAAAAAAAATCATATAATGTTTTTATATAAAATATTTTACGGAAATATTTATTTTACCTCTTAATTCTGTATTCATTTCTTGTTCGTCATCGTCATCGTCATCGTCATCGTCGTCGTCATCGCCACCGGATTCGAGAAAGTGCACATGATGATAAAAATCGTGTATTCCGCTCGCAGAAGAAGAAACATGGGGGTGTGGAGTAGAGGTTGAAGGTAGTTGCGGTATTTCTTTCAATAGTGAATCGTCTTTTGTCGTCATATCTAAACAGGAGGAAAAATCAATATATTAAATATATTATTATATATATTATTTTTATTTAATTTATTTATTTATTTATTTATTTACTTTTATTTGTATTTCGAATATAAATTTTAAAAAATCCGTTTTATCTAATTGCGAAAATCTTACAAAATTTCATAGAAAAATAATAATAATAATTTACAAAAATTAAATATACTGTTGCTATTCAATATATTATCTTATATATATATATATATATATATTATATATATATATAATATATATATAGTATTATATATATGTATATAATATATATTATATATATATATATATATATATATAATATATATATATATATATAATAATATTATATACTATAATGCGGTGAGAAATAAAGGACTAAAAATACTGCGTGCGTTATCTTACCTCTATTATCTTCCCCAATATTTTGCATGACCACATTATCGTAGTAAGAGAGAGAGGGGTGGCAGGAAATTGATTCACTCGATTCGTCGGGTGTTTTCTGGAGTTGATGACCCCGCTGTTCTTCATTTTCAGAGTCTCCGCTTTGTTTCCGTTTTTGCTTCCGTTCACTTCTGGGTATTTCCTTTTGCGGTGTTTGATTTTTTTCAACTAATGTTTTTCTTAGAATAGCTTGTTTGATTTTCGAACGATTACCAGAACTCGGAGGAATATCGGGTGAGGTAAATTCAACTCGTTCTTGTTCTTTATCTTCCTCCTTTTCAACACCCTCTGCATCGCGTCCCTCTCCGACTTCTTGAACGGATGACTCATCGGAAGATTCGTCGAGTTTTTCACCAGGTGCTTTATCGGCATCCTCCTCCTCCTCCTCCTCTCGTTCGGGTGACTCGTCTGGAGCTTTACCAGCCTCCTCTTCGGAAGACTCGTCCTGCGCATTATCTAGCGCCTTATCGGTTTCGTATCTGGATGAAACTTCGTCGGGTAAAATCTGATCGGATGCTTTGGCTGGCGCGTCAACGTGAACTTCGACGAGCGTCGGACTATCGGGTGACTTTTCACGACGCGCGGCAGAATCATCATCGGGCTCCTTTTCGTCTTCCCACTGCAGTTTTCCTCCCGTTTCGCTCTCTTCTCCGCCATCTATTTTAAAGTTGTTTGAAAATTGTAGTAGAAGACTTCCTTTTTTGGTTTCTAGATACGCGTCGGCCAGGGTTACGGTGCTTATGGTAGCGTTGTAATATTTCTCTGCCGTATTTTCGTGATGATACATTAATCGGGCGACGTTTTTCCGAAGCTTCGGTTGATGAACCGCCGTTTCTGTAGTCGTGCCTTTTCTGTTGAACGTGGTGGTAAATTGCTTCTGCAAATCGCACATTTTCGTTAATTTTTTCATGGCGTTGCCTAGCGCTTGAGTCGTGAAAGGGCCCCCCTGATAATTTAAAAACAACATTTTCTGAGGATCGAAGAAATCCGCTCTTTTTGGCGTCCTCGTGGATTCTTCTAATTCGTCGTTTCCTTCTTCAAACGCGTTCTCGGTGGCCGCCCATTCTCGCCTCGCCTCCAGAAACGTCGGTCTCACGTAGGTCACGTAAGCGTCCAGGGCGATTTTCAATGTGTGAGTTAACATGATTGTTGCGTCCCCGTACATATTTTGAGTTTTGTGTTTCTCGC
>JABUQX010096767.1:10000-26541 GCA_015478945.1 Trachelipus rathkii
CTAATTTAAATCGAAATGCGAACTGAAAAAGTTTTTCGAGGAGAGGAAACTCGATCCACCTTTTCAGTTCGCAATTTAAGGCTCATTCACTAATTTCGCAATTTAAGGCTCATTCACTAATTTCGCATTTAAGGTCATTTACAATATAAATCGAAATGCGAAACTAAAAAAGTTTTTTGAGAGAGGAAAATCCGATCCCCTTCAGTTCGCACATTTAAGGCCATTCACTAATTTCTCAATTTAAGGCTCTTATTCAACTAAATTTTGAAAGTCTATACAGTACAGAATCTATCAATAGACTGAATATAATACTCAGTTCTAAAGCTAAATCAATCAATATCTACCTTTTCAGTTCATTTAAGGCTCATTCACTAATTTCGCAATTTAAGGCTCATTCACTAATTTCGCAATTTAAGGCTCATTCACTAATTTCGCAATTTAAGGCTCATTCACTAATATAATTCGAAATGCGAACTGAAAATTTTTTTTGAGGAGAGGAAAATCGATCCCTTCTCAGTTCGCAATTTAAGGCTCATTCACTAATTTCGCAATTTAGAGCTCATTCACTAATTTTGCAAGTTAAGGCTCATTCACTAATTTAAATCGAAATGCGAACTGAAATTCGATTTTTTGAGCCACTACGAGATAGTTTTCAACATAATATTCTGTCAACGCCTTAAGAATAATCTCACTAAATTTTTTATTAAAATCGTCTGCTGAATCGTTATTATCTTCCCCTCTCCTTGACGATGAGGATAAAAAAAGGAAACAGCTATTTGCCGAAATTATAAATACGACTAACGGGTCATAAAATTATTTACGTGAATGGGTTCAATTCCTTCCCATCAAAAAATAATACTTAAATATTTAATTTTAAAAACTTTTAAAATTGAATAAAGAAAATAATAAGTTTCTGCTCTTTTATTATATATTTGTTTCATATGAAATATAAAATAAAAAAATAAAAAATTGAAGAATAATAATAAATATTTTTATGAAATTTAAATTTTAATTTATATCAACGAACGGTGCTTCGAAGAAAGTCTAATGTTTTCAGCTTAGGATGTTCGTAGGGTTGATTCAATGCCATAGTGAGTGAACAACTGCGAAATAAAAATTTGAAATATCGGTCGGTGAGATAAATTAAAATTTAAATTTCATAAAAATATTTATTATTATTCTTCAATTTTTTATTTTTTTATTTTATATTTCATATGAAACAAATATATAATAAAAGAGCAGAAACTTATTATTTTCTTTATTCAATTTTAAAAGTTTTTAAAATTAAATATTTAAGTATTATTTTTTGATGGGAAGGAATTGAACCCATTTACGTAAATATTTAAAATTACCGTTAGTCGCATTTATAATTTCTGCAAATAGCTGTTTCCTTTTTTATCCTCATCGTCAAGGAGAGGGGAAGATAATAACGATTCAGCAGACGATTTTAATAAAAAATTTAGTGAGATTATTCTTAAGGCGTTGACAGAATATTATGTTGAAAACTATCTCGTAGTGGCTCAAAAAATCGAATTTCAGTTCGCATTTCGATTTAAATTAGTGAATGAGCCTTAACTTGCAAAATTAGTGAATGAGCTCTAAATTGCGAAATTAGTGAATGAGCCTTAAATTGCGAACTGAGAAGGGATCGATTCCTCTCCTCAAAAAACTTTTTTAGTTCGCATTTCGATTTATATTAGTAAATGAGCCTTAAATTGCGAAATTAGTGAATGAGCCTTAAATTGCGAAATTAGTGAATGAGCCTTAAATTGCGAAATTAGTGAATGAGCCTTAAATTGCGAACTGAAAAGGTGGATCGATTTTCCTCTCCTCGAAAAACTTTTTCAGTTCGCATTTCGATTTAAATTAGTGAATGAGCCTTAACTTTCAAAATTAGTGAATGAGCCTTAAATTGAGAAATTAGTGAATGAGCCTTAAATTGCGAACTGAAAAGGGATCGATTTTCCTCTCCTCAAAAAACTTTTTTAGTTCGCATTTCGATTTATATTAGTAAATGAGCCTTAAATTGCGAAATTAGTGAATGAGCCTTAAATTGCGAAATTAGTGAATGAGCCTTAAATTGCGAACTGAAAAGGTGGATCGAGTTTCCTCTCCTCGAAAAACTTTTTCAGTTCGCATTTCGATTTAAATTAGTGAATGAGCCTTAAATTGCGAACTGAAAAGGTGGATCGAGTTTCCTCTCCTCGAAAAACTTTTTCAGTTCGCATTTCGATTTAAATTAGTGAATGAGCCTTAACTTGCGAAATTAGTGAATGAGCCTTAAATTGCAAAATTAGTGAATGAGCTCTAAATTGCGAACTGACCTCAAAAAAAATTTTCAGTTCGCATTTCGAATTATATTAGTGAATGAGCCTTAAATTGCGAAATTAGTGAATGAGCCTTAAAATGCGAAATTAGTGAATGAGCCTTAAATTGCGAACTGAAAAGATGGATCGATTTTCCTCTCCTCGAAAAACTTTTTCAGTTTGCATTTCGATTTAAATTAGTGAATGAGCCTTAACTTGCGAAATTAGTGAATGAGCCTTACATTGCGAAATTAGTGAATGAACCTTAAATTGCGAACTGAAAAGGTGGATCGATTTTTCTCTCGTAAAACTTTTTCAGTTCGCATTTCGATTTAAATTAGTGAATGTGAATTAAATTGCGAACGGGTGAAGTTGATCGATTTTCTTTTCCTCGATGAACTTTTTCAGTTCGCATTTCGATTTAAAATAGTGAATGAGAATTAAATTGCCAATTGAAAAGATTGATCGATTTTCCTCTCCTCGACGAACGTTTTCAGTTCGCATTCCGGCTGACATTAGTAAATGAGCCTTAAATTGCGAACTGTATATATATATATTATAATATATATATATATATATATATATATATATATATATATATATATATATATATATATATATATATATATATATATATATATATATATAACCAACTAAATTTTAATCTCAAAAATTACGTAAGGGATAGTTTATTTCAAGAAAAATATGATATTTGGAAATCATATACGTAAGAAATTTTGCCTGTGAATAATTTGCATGAGTTTTCATTACTACGAAATAAGTATACAAATATATATAATTTGTAAGGTATGTTTTCTATTAAATTATGTGTATGAAAAGTGATCTTTTTGAGAATTTTGTGTAACATTAACTAGTTTAGCTATAAAAATACAATACCCAATCGTAAATAATTGTTAATGCGTATCAGAATGTTTGTTTCAAATTGTGTTGTATATTTTGAATTTTTTACGTAAGAATTTTCATATTTGGTAATTTGGAAATGAATTTTTAATACTACGAATAAAGAAGTTTGAATTTTTTTTAAACTTTTCGTTAAGTGGTATTCGTTTTCCCTAATTTTTTCGCTTTTAAAATAACTTGTATATAGTTAAATTTTAATTTAGCGATATTTTTAATCCTTTGTTTGTTTCATGGAAAGTCAAATTACACAATGTTAATGAAAATAAAATATATTGTAAAATTTTTTAAAATAGTAACTGTTTATAAATCGCATTGACAACATTAGATGTTATTATATATATATATATATATAATAATATATATATATTATAATATATATATATAATATAATAATATATATTATATATATTATATATATATAATATATATATATAATAATAATATATATAGATATAATATATATATATATATAATAATAATATTGATAATATATATATATATATATATATATATACTAAATATATATAATATATATATATATATTTATATATATATATGATATAGTAACTAGTTAACTATAAATATATAAATACCCCAATGAAAAAAAATCGTTAATGCATAATAAAATGTTCGCTTCAAACGATGTTGTAAATTTTGAATCATTTACGTAAGAATTTTCATATTTGGTATTTTGGAAATTAATTTTTTTGGCTTTTAAAATAACTTGTATAGGGCTAAATTTTCATTTAGAGATATTTTTTATCCATTGTTTGTTTGATGGAAAGTCAAATTACATTATATATACAAAAAATAAATTTTAATTACTCAAAAATATCGTAAGGGTTAGTTTATTTTAAGAAAAATATGCAATTTGGAAATCATATACGTAAAAAATTTTGCCTGTGAATAATTTGCATGAGTTTTCAGTTCCACGATATAAGTTTACAAATAAATATAATTTTTAAGGTATGTTTTCCTTGAAATTATGTGTATGAAAATGATCTTTTTGAGAATTTTGTGCAATAGTAATATAAAAATAAAATACAATACCCAATCGAAACAAATTGTTATTGCATTGCATATGAGAATATTTGTTTCAAATCATTTACTTAAGAATTTTCATATCTGGTAATTTGGAAATAAATTTTCAATATAATGAAATACGAAGTTTAATTTTTTTTAAAACTTTTCATTTAGCATTATTCGTTTTCCCTAATTTTTTACGCTTTGAAAACAACTTGTACAGTGTTAAATTTTTTATTTAGAGATATTATTTATCCATAGTTTGTTTCAGGGAAAGTCAATTTACATAGCGTTAATGAAAATAAATTTATTTTTGAAAACGTTATAAAATAGTTACTGTTTTGAAATCGCATCGACACATTAGATTTAAGAATATCATATATATATATATATATTATATTAATTATAATTAATAAAATAATTATATATATATATAAATTAAATATTTATAATTTTAATTAAAATTTATATTTAATATACACATATAAATATATATATAAAGAAAATAATATATAATATATATATATATATATATATATATATATATATACTATTCAATATATATATATATATTAAATTTATATATATATATAATTTGTGTTAAGATTTAAATTTTTGTCGATACAAAATTCACATTCAATTGTAACGTTTGAATTTGTTTGCAAAAGCTAAGCTCGTAACTTTTTTATTTTTTAAATACGTTAGTTAATACCTTATAAAATAAAATGCATTTTAAATTTTTCAATAGGAAATTTTTAGGACTAAATTTAAAATATGATGTTATAGATGATAATAAAACTAGCTATATTGTCTTTTTCTCATTGCTTAAATTTCAGATTACACTGTAAAAATGAAATCGAAAAAGAAGTCGCGTTCTTGCTCTAAGGATAAGGATAAAAAATTTAGGAGAAAGTTTAAAGATTTGAGCGAAAAAGAGAAGCAAAAACTGCTCGATTTTATGAGGAATATGAAATCTCACAAGGAGGAAGAAAGTGATAAGTCGATTTCATCTCCATCTTCTCATAGCTCTAATTCTTCAAAATTATCTTCGAAAGCCGGTGAATCCAATTCATCGACGTCAGAAACTGACAAAGAAGAAGAAACCACTCACGTCAAAAGATATATAAAAAAGATTGAAACCGTTGTTAAATCAACCGATGAAGGTGGAAAAGATATCCTACATCAAGACAATTACCTAGGATATGACTATTACTATAAAGACTCTACGCGTAAGTTTGAATTTATAAAATATATTCGTTTATTTTTTTGGTAAATTTAATTTGGCTACTAAATCATTTAAAACGATATAAATAATTTTGTTCATCTTTTTAACACATTTCAATTAGGCATTGAATTTGTTTAACATATATATATATATATAATATATATATATATATATATATATAGTATATATATATATATACTATATATATAATATATATATATATTTTAATACACATATATATATAGATAGTATATTTTTAACATATATATATATATATATATATATATATATATATATCTTCGTTTAGAAAAATCTATGATGAAGTTTTATTTCAACATATACGACGGAATTAATGAGAAACCTACAACTACTACGAGGACACCATCGGAGGAGGAAGATGGGGGGAGAGCATTCTCCGAAAATGAAGAAAACACGTCGTTCAAAAACAGGGGAATTAAGTGTTATTTTTGCTCTAAGGTGGGTTGAAAGATAGCAAAAAATAGTTCATATTGTTTCCTATTGGTAACCAACTCGTTTCTAATACGTTTTTTTTATTTTTTATAGGTCATTCACCGATCTCTTAAAGACCATTTGAAATCGAAAAACCATGATAAAATTAGCAAAACTACGAAGGATCTACTAATTAAATGCGAACTGCAAGTAGTCTTTTACACATCGAATAAAAATGATGTTGGGGCTTTGTGCGTAATATGCAATAAAATTTTTAACAACATGAACAATCACGTGAGAAAAAACCATAACAATCTAAATCGTTCAGAGCGAAGAGAGCTTAAAAACTCTAGCCCGACCGTAATTGGGGGACAAAACAAATCAAAAGGTAAAAATGATGGCGACGACGTTGGTGACGGGAATGAATTTAAAATCGAAAAAAGTAAAAACAAAATATCGTCCTCATGGGTAGAACACCACCAGATAATAGAAAATAATTTGATAACAAAATATAAGTCCTTTTTAAAGAACAATACGGCGTTATACGAAAGGATCTTGCTGAGGTTTCAAAATGTCGAAAAAAATATTATCGATGTATTTTCCGCACTGCGGTTAAATCCACATACTCCATTTTCTCCCAAAAAAGCGGCCAATCTTCAATATCACCTGTTGGGTATGACGACGTACGAGCACGGTCAAAAATATTTATCTCTACTAATGGAGTGGTCGAAAAAGACCACGCTTTCGCCGAACACCATGACCATGAAAATCGAGGATTTCGTAAAATTTTTGAAGCAGATGATGAAGCTGAAACAAATTCAATCGGGCGTGAAAAAATACCTAAAGGGGTTCATAGCCACCGAAATTCCTTATTTCAAACACCAGTTAGCTAACTCTAAAGCGGCGTTCCAACAGAGAAAAGAAAAGAAGGATGTTACAAAAATGATTTTCTGTGAAGATATCGATAAGGTGATCAGACATAATTTTTTCCACGCCGGAATGAAGAATCTCGTCAACGGGATGATTAACTCAAAGATGTACACACCAGCCATACAAAGAAACATCGTAATTTTTTTACTTCTGGCCGCTTCCTCGGGGAGGTCCGGCATCATATGCAATCTGACGATGGAGGAGTACCACAATATAAAAAAAATACAAACTGTGAGCGAAATCGTGGGCGCCGATGTCGAAAGCTCCGCAGCCGGTTCTTCGAATCAGGACGAACTCAAAAATCTTTACATCTTAAACTGCGAGAAACACAAAACTCAAAATATGTACGGGGACGCAACAATCATGTTAACTCACACATTGAAAATCGCCCTGGACGCTTACGTGACCTACGTGAGACCGACGTTTCTGGAGGCGAGGCGAGAATGGGCGGCCACCGAGAACGCGTTTGAAGAAGGAAACGACGAATTAGAAGAATCCACGAGGACGCCAAAAAGAGCGGATTTCTTCGATCCTCAGAAAATGTTGTTTTTAAATTATCAGGGGGGCCCTTTCACGACTCAAGCGCTAGGCAACGCCATGAAAAAATTAACGAAAATGTGCGATTTGCAGAAGCAATTTACCACCACGTTCAACAGAAAAGGCACGACTACAGAAACGGCGGTTCATCAACCGAAGCTTCGGAAAAACGTCGCCCGATTAATGTATCATCACGAAAATACGGCAGAGAAATATTACAACGCTACCATAAGCACCGTAACCCTGGCCGACGCGTATCTAGAAACCAAAAAAGGAAGTCTTCTACTACAATTTTCAAACAACTTTAAAATAGATGGCGGAGAAGAGAGCGAAACGGGAGGAAAACTGCAGTGGGAAGACGAAAAGGAGCCCGATGATGATTCTGCCGCGCGTCGTGAAAAGTCACCCGATAGTCCGACGCTCGTCGAAGTTCACGTTGACGCGCCAGCCAAAGCATCCGATCAGATTTTACCCGACGAAGTTTCATCCAGATACGAAACCGATAAGGCGCTAGATAATGCGCAGGACGAGTCTTCCGAAGAGGAGGCTGGTAAAGCTCCAGACGAGTCACCCGAACGAGAGGAGGAGGAGGAGGAGGATGCCGATAAAGCACCTGGTGAAAAACTCGACGAATCTTCCGATGAGTCATCCGTTCAAGAAGTCGGAGAGGGACGCGATGCAGAGGGTGTTGAAAAGGAGGAAGATAAAGAACAAGAACGAGTTGAATTTACATCACCCGATATTCCCCCGAGATCTGGTAATCGTTCGAAAATCAAACAAGCTATTCTAAGAAAAACATTAGTTGAAAAAAATCAAACACCGCAAAAGGAAATACCCAGAAGTGAACGGAAGCAAAAACGGAAACAAAGCGGAGACTCTGAAAATGAAGAACAGCGGGGTCATCAACTCCAGAAAACACCCGACGAATCGAGTGAATCAATTTCCTGCCACCCCTCTCTCTCTTACTACGATAATGTGGTCATGCAAAATATTGGGGAAGATAATAGAGGTAAAGATAACGACGAGTATTTTTTTCCTTTATTCTCACCGATATATAATATATTATATATATATATATATATATATATATATATATACTAGATACATTTATATTAATAATATATATATATAATAAATATCTATATATATATATCCTAATAATAATATATATATATATATATAATATATAATATATATATATTATATATATAATATAAATAATTTTTTGTGAATTATTAATTCAGTTTTCTATGAAAATTTTTTTTTTGAGGTAACTAGATAAAACGGATTTTTTAAAATTAATAGTGGAAATAAAACTAATAAATAAATAAATAAACTAAATAAATAAATAAATAAAGAATAATATATATAATAATATTTATATATAATTGATTTTCCTCTGTTAGATATGACGACAAAAGCGATTCACTATTGAAAGAAATACCGCAACTACCTTCAACCTCTACTCCACACCCCCATGTTTCTTCTTCTGCGAGCGGAATACACGATTTTTATCATCATGTGCACTTTCTCGAATCCGGTGGCGATGACGACGACGATGACGATGACGATGACGATGACGAACAAGAAATGAATACAGAATTAAGAGGTAAAATAAATATTTCCGTAAAATATTTTATATAAAAACATTATATGATTTTTTTTAATATTCACTAATGGATTTATTACTTTTTATAGAGAATAGTGAACAACCCATCAGTTCCAAAAAAAAAATGAGGATGAACGTTGAGGAGATGAATGATTTCGTTCTTATTGAAGCGGACTCTCAGACCAAAGCTTTGATGGATTTGAGAAACAAAGAACCACTGGAAAAGAAGAAACTATTCAGCAATGGAGAGAGGAACCTTTTCTTCATGATTTTTAAGAACGAGATCGAAAGGAAAAATGACAAAATCTCAGCGGGGTGTGTAAGGAAACACATAACCCCAAGTACTATAAAATTTTATTCACATGTACTAGGATTTGATAATGGAGTCGTGATCAATAGAATAAAAAGCACCATAAAATCGCACATCAAATCTCTAATTACGGAAATGAGAAAAAAATTAAAAAAACAATTGAAGCCGACTCGCAAGAAATAGTTTCTTGTCGGAAGAAGGGATGTTCGCGACCAAATTATGTAATTTTTATTAATCTTTATTAATTAAAAATAAAATTTTATTTTAAATTTACATTTCTATTTTTATAATAAAAAACATTCAATGAAGCTTTTTTAATTTCCTGTTTCAACCTACTTTTTTTAAAACAAATAGGGATATGCTATAGCTAAATAGTAACGAGTGTTCTTTATGCGAGGTTTCTGCTGGCCAATGGACGTCCTAGTTACAATTGGCAGATATGATTAGGGATAAAACGACACTGAGTTAAGCAAACGTTCTGAAAAATTAAGTTACTATATAAAACGTAATTCAGATAAGAATAGGTAAAGCTGCTTTAATACGAAAATAAATTAGTTACATTAGCTTATGAAACTTATTTCACGTTAAATTTTTGTACTCTCAAAGGGAATATATTTATTGACGTCATATATGAGTGTGGGGGTGTTTGTACGTTTGTGGAATTTTTTTTGCCAAATTATTAATTAAGAATATTATTTTTTTAATATTTGAATTCAAATATCAATACGTCACCACGCTCTATAAAAAGGTTGCCTCGATCGAGTTTATCAATCACTCTACAATGGATCTTTCTAGTGTTAATAAAGGGTATAAGAATTTAGATCGTCGAGGTAATAATGCAGACTCGGATGCGCTTTCAAAAACATCAAATAAAAAGAAGGGATTAAAGAAGAAAGTATTAACCCCCATTAAAAATACACCTGAAGCGTGTAGTATAAAAACTATCACCGATGTTAATAATTTTGCACCAACTAAAGCCATGGAGCATTACCTTTCTAGTTTTGAGGTAAAAAAGGTAAAAGCTAAACGTAAAGACCAGGATGCCTTTTCGACTAAATTGAATAAAAAGAAGGAATTGAATATTTTCCATCGACAGGAACCTCCGATGGGCAATTGGACACCGTCTCCTATTCAAAGCGAAACCGTCGATCTTACCCCATCCTACTTGGGGAGAGATAATATCCCAGCCCCAACAGCTTCGGAAGGGATTTGGTCCGCTCGTTCAACCCCGTCCGATTATGGAGCTGACAACGAAGATCCCAATACCTTTTCGTCATCAACGTTAATTAAAAAAAAGGAATCGAAGAATATTTGGGGTGAAAATAAACCTACGATTGATAATTTATACCCTCTTGATCTCCCAACCTCGGAGCACATCGCTTCATACCTTGACAAAAGAAGGGAATACGAAATCGAAAGAGCTTCGGAAGGGCTTTTTGCCTCTCGTTCAACCCCATTCGATTTTCGAGTTAATAAAGAAAGCCTGGACGCCTCTCCTCCAACATTAATGAAAAGAAAAGAATTGAAGAAGGCGCGTCATAATAAACCTGCAGTGGGCGATATAGGCCACGTCGATCTCCAGACTCCTCATCACGCGCCATTCATAAATGTTCACCCTCCATCGGATGAAGAGTTTTTTGAACCAAGTTCGATCGGACCATCCGAAGCAAAGCCTAAAAAGAAGCAGCGGAATAAAAAACTCGATGGGCGTCGAAAATACAGTGGGGATGAGTGTCGAGAATATTACAATATCGACGAGGTAATGAAAACGAGCGGGGAATCTGTCGCTACTCCCGTGAACTTTCCTAATCGAAAACCTAAACCTCGCTCCGATTTGTGTAGAAACGAAGAAAAAATGCAAAGAGAAGAAATTTACGATTACCGAGCCGAGTATCCTAGCGTGTCTTCGATCATGAGAGATCACGACGAGATTTACGGTCACAGCCACCCTCAAGAAGAGAAGATGCTCGCAGATTTGATCTTGGAAAAAGCGAGAATAACTTAAACTACAAATTTTTTTTTTTTTGATAAACATTTTTATTCTATCTATCTATCCTATTATATATGTTGAATAAAAAACTATCTCTATAGTTATTTGTTTTTACCAAAAATTCTGACACTTTTTTTACGTAAAATTTGTTTAATATTTTTACAAACAATTTTCACGTGAGTTTCGTGTGGAAATATACGCTTATTGAAAAACTAACGTGAAATATCGTTTATTATATTTTGATACCTTTTTCGATGTATAAATTATTTTCTTTTGAGACCAAAAATAAATATCACGTAGGTTTACCGTTGAATCTAAAAGATAAAATCTTTGCGCGAGATTTTCGCTATGGAACATTGAAATTTAACTCACGCAATTTTACGAAATTTTGATACCTTTTTGACGTTAAAATTGGTTTATTGATTATAAACATAATTCCCACGTAGGTTTCGTGCTGAAACTATATACCAATATTAACGTGAGGTTTCGGTTATAAAACATTGAAACATAATTTACGTGGGTTTTTGTATTTACAAAAAGAATCTTTAACTCACGCAGATATAGGCTAAATGCTCCATGGTATTAACCTTACGCGAGATATCATTTATGAAATTTTGATACTTTTTTGACGTTAGAATCGGTTTATTGAATATAAACATAATTCCCACGTCGGTTTCGTGCGGAAACTATACAACAAAAAGAATCCTTAACTCACCTAGATATAGGCTAAATGCTCCATGGTATAAATCTTACGCGAGATATCATTTATGAAATTTTGATATTTTTTTGACGTTATATTTGGTTTATTGGTTATAAACATAATTCCCACGTGTGTTTCGTGTGGAAACTATATAACAATATTCACGTGAGATTTTGGTTACATAACTTTGAAATTTACTTTACGTGAGATTTTTGTATTTAAAAAAGAGCTTTTACCTCACGTAGATATACGCTTAATTCTTCATAGGATAAACCTCGCGCGAGATATCTTTTAGGAAATTTTGATACTTTTTTGACGTTAAAATTGGTTTATTGGTTATAAACACAATTCCCACGTGGGTTTCGTGTATAAACTTCATAACAATATTCACGTGAGATTTTGGATACGTAACTTTGAAACCTAATTTACGTGAGATTTTCGCATTTACAAAAAGAAACCCTAACTCACGTAGATATACTCTAAATACTCCATTGGATAAATCTTACGTGAGATATATTATACGCAATTTTGATACTTTTTTGACGTTGAAATTGGTTTATTGGTTATAAACACAATTCCCACGTGGGTTTCGTGCGGAAACTATATATAACAATATTCACGTGAGATTTCGGTTAGGTAACTTTGAAATTTACTTTACTTGAGATTTTTTGAATTTACAAAAGGAATCTAACATACGTAGATATACACTTAATTCTCTACAGTAAAACCTTACGAGAGATATTTTTTGATATTTTGATACTTTTTTGACGTTAAAAACGGTTTATTTTTGTGCAAATATAAATCCCACGTGGGTTTAGCGCTGAAAATTATATAACAATATCTACGTGTAATTTACGTGAGGTTTTGTGTTTACAAAAAGAAACCTTAACCACGTAGATATACGCTAAATCCACCATAGAATAAATCTTACGCGGAATATCTTTTATGAAGGTTTGATACTTTTTTGACGTTGAAATTGGTTTATTTTTTATAAACATAATTCCCACGTGGGTTTCGTGTGGAAACTATATAACAATATTCACGTGAGATTTTGGTTACATAACTTTGAAATATACTTTACGTGAGATTTTTGTATTTACAAAAAGAACTTTTACCTCACGTAGATATACGCCTAATTCTTCATAGGATAAACCTCGCGCGAGATATCTTTTAGGAAATTTTGATACTTTTTTTTACGTTAAAATTGGTTTATTGGTTATAAACATAATTCCCACGTGGGTTTCGTGTGGAAACTACATAACAATATTCACGTGAGATTTTGGTTACATAAGTTTGAAATATACTTTACGTGAGATTTTTGTATTTACAAAAAGAACTTTTACCTCACGTAGATATACGCTTAAATCTTCATAGGATAAACCTCGCGCGAGATATCTTTTATGAAATTTTGATACTTTTTTGACGTTGAAATTGGTTTATTGGTTATAAACATAATTCCCACGTAGGTTTCGTGTCTAAACTATATAACAATTTTCACGTGATATTTTGGTTAAGTAACTTTGAAATTTACTTTACGTGAGATTTTTGTATTTACAAAAAGAACTTTTACCTCACGTGGATATACGCTTAATTCTTCATAGGATAAACCTCGCGCGAGATTCCTTTTATTAAATTTTGATACTTTTTTGACGTTAAAATTGGTTTATTTTTTTGCAAATATAAATCCCACGTGAGTTTCGTGCAGAAAACTATATAACAATATTTACGTGTGATTTTGGATACATAACTTTGAAACTTAATTTACGTGAAGTTTTTGTGCTTACAAAGAGAAACCTTAACCACGTAGATATACGCTAAATCCACCATAGATAAATCTTACGCGAGATATCTTTTATAAAGGTTGAATACTTTTTTGACGTTGAAATTGGTTTATTGGGTATAAACATAATTCCCACGTGGGTTTCGTGCGGAAACTATATAACAATATTCACGTGAGATTTTGGTTACGTAACTTTGAAATTTACTTTACGTGAGATTTATGTATTTGCAAAAAGAACTTTTACTTCACGTAGATATACGCTTAACTCTTCATAGGAGAAACCTCGCGCGAGATTTCTTTTATGAAGGTTTGACACTTTTTTGACGTTGAAATTGGTTTATTGGTTATTAACATAATTCCCACGTGGGTTTCGTGTGAAAACTTTATAACAATATTTACGTGAGATTTTGGTTACGTAATTTTGAAATTTACTTTACGTGAGATTTTTGTATTTACATAAAGAACTTTTACTTCACGTAGATATACGCTTAATTCTTCATTGGATATACCTCGCGCGAGATATCTTTTATTTTATGAAATTTTGATACTTTTTTGACGTTGAAATTGGTTTATTGGTTATAAACATAATTCCCACGTAGGTTTCGTGTGCAAACTATATACCAATTTTCACGTTAGATTTTGGTTAAGTAACTTTGAAATTTACTTTACGTGAGATTTTTGTATTTACAAAAACAACTTTTACCTCACGTGGATATACGCTTAATTCTTCATAGGATAAACCTCGCGCGAGATTTCTTTTATTAAATTTTGATACTTTTTTGACGTTAAAATTGGTTTATTTTTTGCAAATATAAATCCCACGTGGGTTTCGTGCCGAAAACTATATAACAATATTTACGTGTGATTTTGGATACATAACTTTGAAACTTAATTTACGTGAAGTTTTTGTGCTTACAAAAAGAATCCTTATTCACGTATATATACTCTAAATCCTTCATAGAATAAACCTCGCGCAATATTTCTTTTATGACATTGTGATACTTTTTTGACGTTGAAATTGGTTTATTGGGTATAAACATAATTCTCACGTGGGATTCGTGCGGAAACTATATATAACAATATTCACGTGAGATTTGGTTATATGACTTCGAAATTTACTATACGTGAGATTTTTGCATTTACAAAAAGAATCTTTAACTCACGTAGGTATAAGCTTAATTCTTTATAGGATAAACCTCGCGCGAGATATCTGTTTTCAAATATTAAAAACTTTTTTGACGTTAAAATTCATTTATTTTTCTACAAATATAAATCCCACGTGGGTTTCGTTCGGAAAACTATATAACAATATTTACGTGTGATTTTGGATGTATAACTTTGAAACATAATTTACGTGAGGTATTTACAAAAAGAATCCTTAACCAACGTAGATATACGCTAAATCCTGCATAGAATATTTCTTACGCGAAATATCTTTTATGAATATCTACGCGAGATTTTCACTATGGAGTTTTGAAACCTAACACGAGTAAGGTTTTTGTATTACAAAAAAAAATAATTATCTCACGTAGATATAGGTTAATTATTTTTTGCATAACCTTCAAGCAATATAGCTTTTATCATAATGTGATAATTTTGTTTGACGTGAAAATTTAATTTTATTATTCGCAAACAGTTTTCACGCGGGTTTCGCGCGTGTGATTTTCTTTATTTTAGTAAGAAACCTAACTTACGTGAGGTATTTCTTCTTTTTCGTACCATAATATCAAGAACGAGTCTAATAGCACGTCACCCACGAGCGTAGGACACGTTTCTAGTATCCGCGGGAGGCAAAACGTACTCTACGACCAATTTTTAAGGGCTATAAAGTTAACCTACGTTTTTTAAATTTTGCGTATTTTTTGTGTTCTTTTTTTCTAATTGGAACAAAACCTACGTGATTTTCTGCCATTTTTGCGTATAAAATGTCGTTTCGTATAGTTACAGTTATGACGAAAAACAGTTTTTTTACGCAAAAATGTAGAAAAAGAGTTAAAAAGCATGCGAAAAAGAGTTAAAAACCAATTTTGCGTAGAAAAAAACGTCAGTGAACTTAGGTTAGGTTAGGTAGGTTAGGTTAGGTTAGGTAGGTTAGGTTAGGTAGGTTAGGTTAGGTAGGTTAGTTAGGTTAGGTTAGGTAGTTTACGTTCGAATATCCCGTTAGGTAGGTTAGGTTAGGTTAGGTTTAGGTTAGGTTAGGGTTAGTTAGGTTAGGTTAGGTTAGGTTAGGTTAGGTTAGGTTAGGTTAGGTTAGGTTAGGTTAGGTTAGGTTAGGTTAGGTTAGGTTAGGTTAGGTTAGGTTAGGTTAGGTTAGGTTAGGTTTAGGTTAGGTTAGGGTATTGGTTAGGTTAGGTTAGGGTTAGGTTAGGTTAGGTTAGGTTTTAGGTTAGGTTAGGTTAGGTTATGTTTAGGTAGTTAGGTTAGGTTAGGTTAGGTAGGTTAGGTAGGTTAGGTAGGTTAGGTTAGGTTAGGTTGGTTAGGTTAGGTTAGGTTAAGGTTAGGTTAGGTTTAGGTTAGGTTAGGTTAGTAGTGTAGGTTAAGGTAGGTTAAGGTTGTTCGGTTAGGTAGGTTGGTTAGGTTAGGTTTAGGTGTTAGGTTAGGTTAGGTTGGTTAGGTTAGGTTAGGTAGGTTAGGTTTAGGTAGGTTAGGTTAGGTTAGTTTAGGTTAGGTTAGGTTAGGTTAGGTTAGGTTAGTAAGAGTTAGGTTAGGTTAGGTTAGTTAGGTAGGTTTAGGTTAGGTTAGGTTAGGTTAGGTTAGGTT
>JABUQX010096768.1:0-2500 GCA_015478945.1 Trachelipus rathkii
GGCGGCAGATATATATATATATAATAGCATAGTATACTATTATATTATATATTAATAGCTATAATATATATATATATATATCTATATTAATATATATAATATACTATATAAGGATAGTGACATGTGAACGCAAGTATTAAGAGTAGTATATATATATATTAATAGATATAGATATATAATATCAGTAATATAGTATATAAAATAGTATATATATAGTTATATATAAGAGTATTATATATATAGTATATATAGTAGTAATTATATATATATATATTTTAGTATATGATGATATATATATTATATATATATAATATATATATTATGATATATATATATTATATATACACATACACACTGTATATATGATATATATATATGAGTATATAGTATATATAGTATATATTAGTATATATAGTATATATAATATATAATAATTATATGATAGATATATGACTATATATATAGTATATATATATATTAATATTATTTATTTATGAAACTAAAATATGATATATAGTATATTATATGATATATAATATGATAAATATATATACTACTATAGGTTTTTATTATTATTTTGGTAGTAGTTAGAATATATATATATATATTAGTATAATAATATAGTATATATAATATGTATATATATATAAGTTATATAGAAATAGTTTTTACTATATTATATACTATATATAATTATAGTATAATATATAGTAGTGGAATAGTTCCTCAGTAAGTTTAAATATTTTATTTATATATATAGTATATATAGTATTATAATGATGTATATTTATATATATATATATATAGTTTTTATATATAGTATATAAGTATATAATAGTGTATAGTATATATATATGTAATATATTAGATAATTTATATATGTTTAGTAATAATATAGTATATAGTATAGTATATAGTATAGTATAGATATATATATGATATCTATATATAATTTATATATATATATGACTATGTATTACTGTATTATTATATAGTATATATAGCTATATTTTTAAGTAATGAAAATAGTAAGGAAATTAAAATAAATAGTAATATAAAATTAGTAGTGATAAATTATAAAATAAGTTAATTAAAAAAATATAAATAAAATATATATATTAGTATAGTATAGTATATATATAGTATATGTATATTATTATATATATATATAGTATATATACTATAATTATATTATATATCTATATATATATATATGTAGTATGAGTATATATATAGAATATTAGTAAAACTATATGTATATTATAGTTTATATATGATAGTATAGTAAGTATATACTGATATGATATAGTAGTTAATGAGTATATATGATATGAGTATTATAGTATATGTAGTATATGTATATAGTAATAGTAGTATATAGTATAAGCAATAGTAGTTTAGTATAGTAGTATATAAATATTATATAGTATTATAGTATATATTATATTGAATATGTATATATATATACGTATAGTATATATGTATGTAATATATAGTATATATAGTATAATATATATATATGATATATATATATATATATAGTATATATATAAGTATATAATATAATACTATATATATATATGATAGATATATATACTATTGTTAGGGTCTCTTTGAGTTATAGTATATATCGTATAGTATATATATATTAGTAGTATATAGATATAGTGATATAATATATATATAGTAGTATAAGTAACATTTGGCCTAAGAGTTATCTAATGCATGCCTGGTCACATAGAATTAGGTACATTAACATGGATTTTTTTTTTTTACTGTTAGAGAATCGAGATAATTTGTGGTTAAGAGTAATAAATATTTTTATTCTGATTTGAAAAATAGAAATGGAAGGCAAAATATCAAGAAATTTAGAAATTGAAATAGCAATAGAAAATACGATAAAGGAAGATAATTACAAGAAGCGGAAGAAAGGTTAGTAAAAGTTAATTTTTAATTATCAAGCTTCAATAATAATAATAATAATAATAATAATAATAATAAACATCACATCATCAAAAAACTTAATAATAAATAATTGACAACACATAATAAATAATAGATAGTAAAAGTTAATTTTTAATAATAATAATAATAATAATAATAATAATAATAATAATAATAATAATAATAATAATAATAATAATAATAATAATAATAATAATAATAATAATAAATAGTAATAAATAATAATAAAAATATCGTAGATAGGATAGATAGATAGAGTTAGCATAGATAGATAGATAGATAGATAGATAGATAGATAGATAGATAGATAGATAGATATTCGCTATGCAATTAAAAATATAAAAAAAAGACTCAATCCTTCCGTTTGATTAAAAGCAAATATTAATTTATGAGAATTAAAGTAATTATTTCTGGAAAATAATTATTTTTCAGATACCTATAAGAGGATTATATCTTTTTTCATCTTTTTCTCATATACAATTTTGTCCTGTTTCTTTCCAGTCATTAAATTGTTGGTTGAAATTTTTACCTCCAA
>JABUQX010096768.1:7500-12500 GCA_015478945.1 Trachelipus rathkii
TTTAGTATTGTTGCAACATTTTCGTTTTATAGTATATAAATAGGTTTGTGAAAAGTGTAAGAAAGAATGTGAAATTACGAAACCGGCAAATTAAATATTCCAACAAGAAACAGAAGGAAACAACAACTACTCACCTATTTGGCGTTATTTATGTGGCAAAGAAAGCATCCTAAAGATGAGATATTTGAACATTTCCTGTGAGTCGATTATTTATTAAACTTAAATATTATTAATTTTTTACTTAAAGACAAACTATCAAGGTTAGGTCTAGGTTTACGGCAACGAAGATCCGTCTAGATAGGTCGTACTGTACCGCTTTTTAAGTCTAGGTTATGTTAAAGTTTGGTTAAGTACACACAGAACGTGTCGTGAGTTGATTATTTATTAAATTTAAATATTATTAATTTTTTTTACTTAAAGACAAACTATCTAGGTTAAGTCTAGGTTTACGGCAACGACAATCCATCTACGTTATGTCTAGGTCTACGGCAACGACGATCCGTCTAGATAGGTCGTTCTGTACGGCTTTTTAAGTCTAGGTTATGATAAAGTTTGGTTAGGTACACACAGATTTCATATATATATATATATATATATATATATATAGATAGATATGTAACAACGCCCTTATATGCCTTAGCTTAACGCTTAGCAACAACTGCTGCGCGCCTTAGCAACTTATATATCTTGCTATACCAACTATGTTGCTCCAGCGCTATGTATATATATATATATATATATATATGTATATATATAACCAACAACAACCGCGCCCTGCCCAGCATAGCTGCTCTTCACCATATATATATATATATAGAGAAGAGAGAGAGAGAGAGAGAGAGAGAGAGAGAGAGAGAGAGAGAGAGAGAGAGCGCAGACAGAAATTATTGGTGTGGTTGCAGATCTATAACCCTTAACAATGAAATATTTTAATTCCCATTCTATTATCGATCAAATAGAAGAATTTATGGTCAATTTTAAAAGATCAAACGCAAAAATTAATACTTATTCATATCTTAAATTTCCCTCAGGGTTCAAAATTATCAAAGCTATCATCTTAATTTCTTTATAATGGACATCAATAATATCTCCGAACGTATATTTTTTAATGTATACAGCACAAACAAATTTGTAACTAACGTTGATATGTAAAGTCAAGTTTATAAAAAGGGAAAATAAATTTATATGATAAATTATGTAAGATTGTTTTTGCTTTTTAGAATTAAGAATTTAATAACTCAATTAATTTATCGGATGGAATTTTAATAGCGAGAACATTTGTCTTCTAAAGGTAGTGGCTTTGTCTATTATGGCAAATAGGCTTTAAAACTTCATCATTTATATTCCACACTCTCTTTTACTATTTAATAATTCAAGCCCCCTCAAATCTTTATTTGCACTAAATATTTTTCAGGATCATTGCTTGTTATAATGTGAGAAATCTTCAGCTCTGTGATTCAGTAACCCTTGAATCCTTCAAACCTGTTGTTTTTTAACTTTTGGGGCTATTCAATAGAAGAGAGAGTTCACATCGTCTTAGAAATCTGTACGGGCCAGTATTTTGCGGGCCATACCAGCCCATACCCGTTCATCGTTTCACATAGCCTGCCCATACCCACCCGATAAAATTTTAAACATTATTAGACCAGTCTATATCCGTCCTTGAGCACGGTCGGACACTGGCTTGCGGGCTTGTCCATGCCAGTGCGGGTCTCTATATCGCCTACACCAGGCGGAATAAAAAACATTAAATTTTACTATTATAATAGTATTCTTTCAGTAGAACCTTAGAACTATTCTGGTAGTTCTTTTCTATTAGTGCATTTCTTTTCTAATAGTACTTGTACTCTTCTATCAGTATTCTTCCTTCAGTAGTTTTATAATAGGGCACTTCTAAAAAGTACACTTTTAGCAGTACTCTTTTATATTGTAGTACTTTTCAAATAGTAATTTTCTAGTATAAGTAATTTACTAACTGTACTTCCCCTGCAGTTATTTTATAGTAGTACTCTTTAGCAGTACTATTCTAAGTTTTCTCCTAGTAGTACTTTTCTAGAAATACTCTTCTAGTAGCACTTTTCCTGTAATAGTAATTATTTACTATTAGAAAATTTTGCTATCTTTACCCTCCCAACAACCTAACAAATATTCTCTTAACTAAGGAATATAAAGCGCATACCTGGTTAGATAGTGATAGGAAAGAAAGTTCATACACATTAGGATGGTCATATAAGCAAAGCTACTTAGCCGGGAGCCAGTAGTCAAAGCCGCGGAGACCGATTACTGGTGTAGGAGCAAAAACAGATTTTTTACTATAAAGTTTTCTTTATATAATTCCTATAGTTATGTAAAAATGAAAGTGTGTCAGGAAACCGAGTTTGGGTCGGATATCTTTAAAATGATGGAGTCGGCAAAACTTTTCAAAGCTCCACAGATCTTGTCAATTTACATTTCACCTTACGCCCAGCTGACGTTTAATGAATGAGAGACCAACTTAATCCTAAATATAAATATATCTTTGTTGTTTAAACTCATGGTTTTCTTGAACGAAACCTGATAACCCCCTTAGGAGCTCGGAAAAAAACACATTTCGAGAAAAGCTGCCTTAAATTATAAGAATAATTATCTGAATTAATATTAGCATCTATTATTGAGGTTGCCAATTGACGTTTTGCGGTTATTAACGTTTATTTTAGTTAATAACTCAAATACTTCAAATACCTCCATTGCGGTTGTGGTAAGGACCAAAAGCAGACAGTAAAAATTGCTTGGAACTATTTTTTTTTTTTTTTTTTTTTTTGCATGACTTTAAATTCAAACATAGAAAAAGGTAATTGAATAAAATTATTGCATGTAGATAAAGATATAAGTTATAAAACTAAAATTATGTAGATAAAGAGATATGAGATATAAGAATAAAATTATGTGGATGAAGAGATATAAGATCTAAAAATAAAATTATGTAGATAAAATGATATAAGACATAAGAATAAAATTACATAGATAAAGAGATATAAGATATAAGAATAAAATTTTGTAGATAAAGAGATATAAGATATAAGAACAAAATTATTAAGATAAAGAGATATAAAATACAATAATAAAATTATATAGATAAAGAAATATTAAATATAGTATATGATAATGTAGATCAAGAGATATAAGATTAAGATTGTGGTCAGATTATATAAGAATACAGAATATGATTATATATATATAATATAATATATATATATATATTATATATATATATAATATATATATATATATATAATAATATATATAATATATATATAATATATATATATACTATTATATTTATATATATATGTATATATATATATGGATTATATATATAATTATATATTACTTATATTTATATATATATATCATTCATAGCATATATATATATATACAGATCGGTGCATATAACCATCTACGGCTAGAGGGTAAATAGTAATACGAGTCGATTATGTAGTGCAGGATTGCAGGAGATATGGCTCACACGTACCGTCATACTTAGCCATCGTCTTCGCATCACGACTAATTTCCGCGCTTATGCCGCTTGACGGTATGTTGCTTACGGATACTTTGTTGTCGAGTAATTTGATTAAGTAACTTATTAAATATATATAATAAAGTACTTAAAATTGTATCTGAAAATGAAAATGAAAATTTGAAGTTAGATAGGCACAATTCAAAAACTCGGCATTGTAATATTCCATATCTTTACTGTTATTATCTAAAAGACCGTTCCATTACTCGACTGGTAATTATGTGTACTTCAAATATGATGGAAATTAAAATTGATATTCCTATAAAAAAAGACTCTGGCTTTTGTACGTAACCAGATCGTATTCCAAAAGTTTAACATTCTTTACATAATTAGTATGGAAAATGTACTATCATAATCACTACTGCATTTATAAGCTTTTGAACCATTTATAAAGTATTAATTGCTTATAAAAAAAAACCAGCGCCTCTACATCTTCTGTCTCCTGATGTAATAACCATTTATATGCTCAATACCACTAAGGTTAACATTTATCTTATATTAACAATCTTCAATTATGAAATTGATATATGACTTAGGTTTTAAAAAGTAATGAAAGATAGTAATTAAACTAAGGGCTTCTAAAGAATAAATGCTTTGGTTCTGTGTGTTAGAATAATAGACCTTCTTCTACTATTGCAACTTACTTATATACTCCCGTTATAAAGGCAAGTTTTTTTAGTAACACAATATTAGAACAATTTATATAAATCGTCATTTTGTGTGGCAGTTGAAAAACTTCAATCCGAACAGTTTATAATTCGCCACCCATTTTAAAAGGTAAAAATCGGAAATCTTACAGTATCATCACCTTCATACATTATTAATAATAACAGATTGAATTATATTCACCTTAATTGAGATAAATCGTTACTTAGATAATGATCAAAATGATTGATTCTTATCTATTTGCTTGGTGGATTAAGTTAGTATATTAAGATTCGTAATTTCACCCCAAGCTTTATGATCGTATTATATATTGCTTATCGTACTAATATTACTTGGCCTCTGTTTATTCATCTCGAGGACTTATTGTATATTATTTTAACGTCGATGTAGATGTCATTTAATGAAAAATTAGTGGCCCTAAAATTTATAATGATCACTGCCCCTAATTAAGTGGTCTATAAGTCTCTTGTATTTCCTATCTTATATCTCTTTATCTATGTAATTTTATTCTTATGTCTTATATCATTTTATCTCACATATTTATTTTAGGATCTTATATTCTCTCCATGCACATAATTTTATTCCTTATATCTTCCCATTTCTCTTTATTACAATAATTTTAGGTTTTATAAATATTCTTATCTAACCATAATTATTCCAATTACCTTTTCTAATGGTTTGTTTAACTCATTCGCACAAGACAACAAAAAACAAATTCCTAAATATAGTTCATGTCATGTTTTATAACCTGAGAGGTCTGGTCAATTTTGTTGGTCAG
>JABUQX010096769.1:5000-15000 GCA_015478945.1 Trachelipus rathkii
ATCTCAGACATGACTTTCATTTATTCTCTCATATTACCCCTTCTTCACACCACACAACTCCTAATTACGTTCATTCCTCATTTTATTAATTCTTTCTCACACTAGCATGCCCCTAAGATTGTCCATCTGAACACATTGAACTTTAGATCTATACTTCTTATTTCCAGCCATCCATAGGCTCACTACTATACAATAACACAGTAACAACATACCCTCACGCAAAACTCTAGCCGCACTCAAGACTTAGTCCCCTTACATCAACCAACGATTTAATTGGACCAGCAGACTTTCCTGCCATTCACAATTTTGCCTACGACAGCATCTGGCATCATTCCTTTCCCTTCTCATCGCAACCACATACCCTAAATTGTAAAGTCAGACACTGTCCAGCTGCTTCACCATTTCTAACCGTACTTCACACTGAGTGACGTGTCGCTCACTCACAACCGATACCTCTACTCTTACTTCTACGTTTACTTCTCAAACCGCTCCTCTTTTATATTACCATGCACAATCTCTCACCAATCCCTCTGGCAACTCTCTTTAGATTCGCCACACAGAACCAAATCATCCTCATTATAATAGGTAGGGCCACCCTCCACTCATCTCCGTCTCCATCATTTTCTAACACCATTCCTGGCATATCGGCACCCTCCACTATCTTTCATAACCCCATCCACTATACAAGCTAATATAACCAAGGAGACATAAACACAACCCTGTACTCACTCGCTATTAAACCTAACACCAATCACCATTAAGACACATTTATTCTTAACACACGCTTCACTATCGTCATACATACTTTTGATTCCATTCAGGAAGAAACCTACCACCAACACCAAGTATTATCACGAACACATGCCATAAAGCCTCCCTATTAACTCTATCATACGCCTGATTGCAATCATATATATATATAGTATATATATATATATTATAATATAGTTATATATTATATATTAATTATAGAATATATATAATATAATAGTTGTATCTACATACTACTATTATATCTTCTCACCTATATCACTTCTTATGCTAATATCCTAACCTAATATATTTCCGTTTATTCTCTTTACTGAGTATTTGATTAATACTCTAATAGTATATATACTCCATAGATTTACTAATTTCTTATAATATTAACCTCGTTCCAACCTTATCACAGCTTCATGATATATCAGGTTCATTAGATGCTACCTTGAATGTTAATCTAACTTTGACTAGCTATATATATATATATAATATATATATTATATATATATTTATTCAGCTAATCATCCGTAATATACATAAACCAAAGTGTGTCTCCCAAAGTTTTAACTATAAACTTAATCATTTAGCTATATCTTTTAATAATATATATATATAGTAAATAGATAGCTGACTGTCCAGGTATATAAAGTGCTAAAAGTAAGCTAAATGTGTGACCATGAGTGTACAATTCCCTTATTATCACTACACTCACACTCACCACTCATCACTCCCCCCATGTCTAACCCTTATATATATGCACTATACATATACCAAACTTACCTCTCTTCTACTATATTATCCATTATAATCGTTAGTAAACTATATATATCATAATAATTATTATTAATAATTGTAGTATATTATATTATTTATATTACTATAAATACTTTTAATGTAGCATGCTGATCAGACTTAAATATATATACTTTTAATAATTTAATATACGTATATATATACATACATCACGGATCTTATATATATATTCTAAACGATCAATTCTTCGTCTTAACCCTACATTCCCCTATATATATATCCCCCTCACGAAGGTGGCCTCTTTGCCGTCGAGAGAAGGCACAGACGGGACACTCTGGCTCCTTGTCAACCAAGAAGTCCTCACGTTCATTCTTTTACTTTTTGTTATATTTTGTTAAAGTTTACTCCTGTATTTGTTTTTTTTTTTTCATATTTTTGTTTAATTGTACATATTATTCAGCTATTCTTGTATTTTAACAAACTTTAAGCATCTCTTGTATTTTATATATTTCCGCTTTCACATCTACCCAGCACTCCACTCCTTTCTCTCATTGTTTCTACTTACTCCTCCATGTATTTACTACTACGTACAACCCTAGCGTAATTCCTAGAGTCTCTCATGTTTCGGGAGTCTTTCAAAAATTTCCCATGGAAATCCCTTTGAGGCATATCGTTCTGTTGCCCCTCCGTGGTTGTGTCCTGTATAACACCGTTGCTCCTATCTTGTGCCCTTGCAGCCTATCCTAACCTCTGCCATCTCTTTCCAGGTCACCGAAGCTCCTCTACTACACAAACTGCACCACGGTTGTCTCGTCTTTCTCCGGGCGCCTTAATTGTTGTGTGTTGATCCTGAACCTTGGCTTAACACTCTACCAGAATTCCTCTGCAATAGTATTTTGAAGCATGCGCCTGTCCTGCCACCTTGCCCACCAACAATACTATTCCTCTATTAATTTCCGCAGATTCTTTATATCTCCCTTCTTTAGTATACGGGACAGGATAATTTACTGCTATTCCTCCTATATCACTGTATCGGTTGGTATGGTTTCTCTTTTTCTTTTTCTCGAGCTACGTGGCTTATCCCTTTAACCGAGATCTTGTGCTAGGACCATTGTAGTCTAGTATCCCTCTGGCTAGCGTGTTTGACATAAGTTTCATTTTTTGCATTCAGTTCTCCTTTAGCGGATCGGAGCTATCCGGTACAGTCGTTTTCCCATTTTTTAACTACCCCTTCTGGGAGCCTTTTGTAGAACTGCTTCTTTCACTCCATCTATCTGTCTGCTCCATTCTAAGATCATCCTCCAATTGAATGCGCCCTATGTTCCCTTGGTGCGGCTTTACTGCTCAGGGGGTATTTTATCCTCTGGTCCATTTCCTCCGTTCCTTTCGACTCTACGTTCTATATGTATTCCTGCTCGAGAATTATAGGCTTCGGTTTCAGCGCTGATATGCGCCGCAGGTTTATATTTTCGTTTTATATATATATAACATTTGTGGTTATTATATTTTATTAGAGTATTCATCTTAATAATTGCGGCGTGATGCTTTTTTATATGTGAGAGTCGTCTTTATACATAGGGTATTATATATAATAAATAATATAAAAAATAGATAAAAATATAATAACCTTAAAGTATATAATGAGCGATCTATTAACCATCACCTGGAGCTACCCACTACTCCGAGATAATTACCTGATTATACTGCTTCACTCAAGTCTACAGTATAATCCTAAACAATAGTGAGGGCTATTTTACTGACTCTTGTATGAGTATTATTGACCACACAAATGGTTGTATATTAGTATAGAAGTTTCTTTATACTTCTCCTCAAACCTCACCTTATAAGTCCCGGGTGCATAACGTTCGTTTCTGTGAACTTAACCCCTTTCTCGAGCCAGCGGTAAAGCTGTTATGACTCTCACTTACCCTAAACTCGATTCGTTTGTCTACCCAGTGCTCATGCCTCAGGTGACTCATACCGCGCTACATGCACTGGGTCTTACGCACCTAATAATTTTCTCAGTCATATCAGAAAAACCGCTACCCACGCTTCGTGCTTCTACGTGATCCCCTCGGGTGTTACTATCACTCGCGTCTAATAATTCCTTAATTCTCCACTTCTTATATCTCCAATATATCCACTACGTCTAACGTCCATTGTACTGCTCACGGTAATAAAGCACCCTTTCCTCTGTGACGCGTTGGAGACCGTATCACTCCAACTTACGTAACTGTTATAGAGTATGCCAGGCGACACCGGTGAGATTAAATAATAACACTAGTATCCAATCTTGGTTTCGTATGCCTAGTATCACTGCTCAGGAAGCACAGTAAGGCAAATTTTGGCTTCATTCTATATACATGACTCTGGGGAGTTCTCCGAAGTATTACTCCTTATAATACCGGACGTAATGTCGCTATATATAATACATCACTCCATAGTGACCGATACCAAATTTAATTATCTCCAAGTCATATTACGGAGAGTTTCATATATCCGATCTAAATTCTGTAAACAGAGACGAATATATTGCTGCATTTCCAAAAAGTCGATCATTGCCAGTGTACAAGTTGGTCTACCAGGTTTCCCTCGCTTCACAAGGAGAATCCCTTCCTGTGCCTAATCCGTCCGTCTGCTTTTACTTACGTCTACCAGTGCCCCTTCCGTTCAACTACAGGAGTAAAACAAGTGGAATATTTTCTACCCTCTTGCACTCTGTTAGAAAACTTATGTATCCCTTTCTTCCGAGAAGATGTTATTTTTAAAATAGAAGAACTATCGCATTCAACATATTTTAACAAATTTTAGATTTCTTTGCTCCTAAACGATTGTCGAAGTCTTCTCCACGGAACACATTTCGTGGTTCCGCTTTGTGAGTTATCTATATATCCACAATATCTTCCGTCGCCCCTGCCCGAACAATATCCTCCTTGTTATATTCTATATAGAGTTTGCAAGGAGTCCTCATACACACACACGGACAATTCTCGTGGCAACATAACCCACACTGCCTCATTTATTCAATCATTTTAGGTGACACATGAAATCTCCTTAGCAAAATCAATTGTTAATTTCGCTACTAATCTATTAAGGCTGTATATAAACAAACGTGTGAACAAAAGCAACAACTCAGCGAGTAGCTCTGAATTGAGGAGAGTTATCCAATCTTCCTCTTACTTTTTAGCTAAGCTACGATATCGTTTCAATATCTATCGCTTCCATTATTTTAGCGAGTGTTCCCCGCTCCCCATGTGGCCTAGTTTGGCACTCCTCTCGAGTATCCCATTTCTTCCCTTCCGAACTTGGTGTTTCCGGAGTTTCTTGTGGCACCTTCTGTAATGAGATTCGGTGCTCGGAGCGGGGAACTCTCCTTCCGACGTCTGCCTACGATTGCGATCCGTACGTCCATCGACGTCGTGTCCGAACGAAGACCAGTTCTTTATCAACCATGAGGTTCACCATTGCGGAGATTCACGCTCCGCCTCTGGAGAGTATCTCTACAGTGGTGTCGACCAATCATCCATGCGTGATCCTCTGACCCTCATTTCACACTCATTCTCTACGGAAGCGTCCACTCTCTTTCCGAGTAGGGAAAGCACACATATGCGCACGACGTTCCGTCTCCTTGAGTCCTGTCGCCCCCCATCTGTCGGTGAATGTGCACTATTTCATCACAACGTTCCCGAATTATTGCTTTCAATAATCGTATTGCTTTGTGCGTAGACTTCTTGATATGAAAATCTCCTGATAGTTCTACATTTTT
The DNA here is from genome assembly GCA_015478945.1 of Trachelipus rathkii. Classification (NCBI taxonomy): domain Eukaryota; kingdom Metazoa; phylum Arthropoda; class Malacostraca; order Isopoda; family Trachelipodidae; genus Trachelipus; species Trachelipus rathkii. Next base: position 10,279 of record JABUQX010096769.1, read on the forward strand.
AACCACAATCTTAGGTACCCTCCGACTTCGTACTTTCTCACTGGTGAGAGAACCTTTTACATAACCCACGGTCGTCAGAAAACCCCGCGTTTTCGTCGCTTGTCCTGATTTCTACCCTTCCTTTGAGGTGCAAACGCTAAGAAGAATAGTGCCTTCTTCTCCTTCACCTCCTATCGGCTGCCTTAATCCGCCTCAGCCCAGACGGACTGACTCTGGTTCAGCTTGTCGTCTAGTGAGTCTGAAACTATTTCGGAGGCCACTCATCACTGCTCGATGATCGTGACTCCGTCCCTTGTGAGTCGGGCCGGCCGGCCCCGTGATTGGAACCCGGCTGACCGATCTCTTCCGCGGGACCTGGGCTTGTGGTTATGGGGAAGGTCAATGTCCTAAAAAACCAGTGCGCCGCGTGGTCGTCTGGGGGTGGAGAGTGGCCTGCCAGCCGGCGGGGGCTGTCAGGCCGGGCGGGGTGGGTGCGGTGTATGCGAGTTGGGGACGACGGGACCACGTCTCCCCCAGACTCTGTTCGAGGTGTGCCATGGTTCTCTGCTATCCACGGCGTATTGGTGCTGTGCTGCGGATCCTCAGGGATTTCCATTTCGCGGCCTTCGCCCTATTCACTGGCGTCCTCGCTGCAACCCGCTGCTGTTGTCCACCGCCCATCTGCCTATAGTATCTTCTTGGTGCAATATAGGCTGCTTCACCTAACGTTATTTTCATGACCGGTACTGGTTGATGGAGGATGTCTATCCTCTGTATAGTGAGGGTTGTGTACATCCTTCATTCTCTACATCGCTCCTATGCTTCGCGGAGTTTGACATCGATTACTACCCCACACACATGTCCGAGTATATAGCAAATATAACTATGTCGTGCGACTAGTTGGAGCAGTTAAATGAGATGCACTATCGTTGACCCCCATTTACATCTCATGGACCCCCAATTGTTTTTGATACTTTCGTGGACCCTTTACAGGCTGCTGTAGACCCCCTGGGGACGTTATAGACCACTTTGGGAATCACTGCGTTAGACTAACAGGAAAAATGTAGATGTGAAAATGATTGACTAGCAACTTCTGAGAGACCCCTCCTTTGGAAGCCGGGAACCTCTCCTGCATCATACAGAGGGCCCCCAAGTCTCCTTTCTGTATGATCTTCCTCTTCCTCCAGGCGTCAAGATTCCAATCGGTGGGTCGCTGAATAGCTCTCGGAATCATAATATAAAGTCTTCCCAGACGAATGCTGACTCTCAACATATCGTGACTTTTGTCACGGATCTCCACGAAAACTGGTTATACATTTACCTATTATTATATAGATTTTTCTTCAGCATAACTGTCGAGAATATTTTCGTAACTTTGAAAAACGAATCGAAAGACTAATCAAAGCACATCAACAGAAGGGTATTTGTCTTCAGGAGCTGCATCTGCGCCACCTAGACCTTTTCCCACCATCCATGTACAGGGAGCTCATATCACTAAATCGTGGAGCTAACGGTAGTGGGGGGAGAGCAGCAATTTTGCCTCACGAATCTGTTCAGTTCACTCGGATTCCCCTCTCGACTTTGTTACATGCAGTGGAAACTAGAATCCACCTCCAACCGCCGTTTACCCTGTGTTCAGCGTATATGGCACCCAACTGTAAGTACACTAAGGCCGCCTTTCTAACATTGTTCAGGAGTCTCCAAACCCCAAAGTTACAATAGCAGTGGTTCTTATCCTGTTCTCCGGTAACTCAATGGGATTCGCGAAAGCTTGAAGATATTTTATGATCATTTGCTTTTAAAAAGGAAAAATGAATGAAAGAAAAGGAAAGGATGAACAAATTTCTTCTGCTTTCTTGTATAAAACTTTTATAAGGTGTTCCTGATGTTTTTTATATTAAAATTACCTAATATCGTCTTTGCTCTATAATGTTTTTTTTAATTATATGAACATGAAATGTTCCCTTCTCTCCAAATGTTAGAAGATCATCGATTTGAAACTTTGAATGAATATGTGATGCACTTTAAGGTGTTAATTCTTAAGTTAATTCATGGTAGTCTGAGAAAGAAAAATTTAAAGGAAGTTCGTGGAGTGAAAAATATTTAAAGGGGTCCCCGGAAGCCAAAAATATTTAAATGGGAACCGTGGTAAAGCAAAGATTAAGAACCGATGTTCTATAAAATCTCACAATAGTTCTCTTAGGTATGTCTAAAAACAGATCTTTCAACATTTGAACATTTTAACATTGGTACTTCTTCCTGTCTCGCCATCTCATTGTTCTTGATCTCTACTATCGATCGTTTCATGTGTGGAAAGTTCTCCGTTCCTCTGCGGAAGTGACCACTATTCGATCCATATAACATCTCTAAACCCTTGCCACTTACTTCAAGCCACTTACTTCCCAGTCCTTCCTTCAACAACCCTATTTCCGTTTCCTCGAGACACTTTCGTCCACTTGCAATAAACATCCCCCAAAGCCACAAATCAACGACTTCAGTTTGAAACTCAGATTGTGTTTGGATAATAGGGAAAAGCGGAAATATTTTCAATTGTACAAACAAACTCCCCCTCCATTCAGCTTGATTCTTTTTAAAGCTGGTATCCGTTCCAGGTGCCTCAACTGACGAACGAGAGAACAATATTCCGTAATTACGTCTTCAACGTTAATTCTTCCACACCCTTATTTTCAGTTTTCAAGGTGTACTGAAAATTTTCCTAAATCGCCATAAGGATCCACATATACCCCTTGCATATGGCCTGCAAACCTTGATTGTCATTGTTGCTCCAAGGATAGTTGCTGATAAACTGAGGGTTTACTTTGCTTCTCGCTCCAATGAGTCTCGATACCGAGAACCGTTAATATCAGATAGGTTAAGAGCAGAAATTCTAGATTTTTGGTCCCACCTGGAGAGGATCTATATTATAACAGACCTTTCACAAGAGAAGATACCAAAAAGCGTTAAAGCTGGGTAAAGACGGAGTGCCCACCCTGAAGGCATTTTCTTTCACCCGAGTCCCTCAGCTTTTCCCCCTAGGTTATAACACAGAATATGGGGTGAAGGGTTTCTTTCTTCACGTTTGGTTGACAGCATTTTTCGTCCCCATTCCAAAACCTGGGAACACCCAACTTCCACAAACAACCATCGACCCATCCTCTCTTTCTGTTAGACCACGACGTGCCTAACCACTCGCTTTTCATAAACCGACTCTGGCCGTTATCTTTGTTCTTAAAACGGTATACGATTTCACCTTCACTCCCTAGGCCTCATGGGATAACTCGACCTTATTCTTCAATTCATGATGCCAGATCATTCATTTCAAGTCAGGTGCAGCACTACTTTGTTAAGACATTTTGTCATGGAAAAGGGGATTTTGCAGAGCATAATGTTGAGTGCATTGTATTTTAAAATAGGGTTTAATCGAGGGTCGATAACGTCTCATGCTCAGTTCTATGTTCTCTTTATGTAGACGATCTTGCACTGTGTGTCACTGGAGTAAAACTTCCTTGAATTGTGTGTCAGCTTCAGCCTGCTATCGACAAGGTTACGAGGTAAACGGTAACAATCGCCTTTATATTACACCTATACGACTACCCCACCCACATGGAGCCAACCATAGGATTCTTTGGTTTATTGCTCGATGATCGACTTAACCTTCCTCACATTAATCAATTTAAACTAGAGTTTAAGCTGGAGTTTTTTGCGGCACCTCACCTGTAAGACATCGGGCGCGCACAGAAAGACTGTGTTGTACCTCTACGTCATGCTACTAAGAGCTAAATTGGATTATGGCTGTGTAATATATGGACAGACCTTCCAATCATATCTTCGCCTTATTTTGAATGGAGGTCTGCTGATTGCAACAGGAGCATTTCGGTCATCGCCGAGGGAGAGCCTGGAAATGGAGACTAGGATGATGCCTTTATTCCTGCGGAGAGAACAGTTCATGTGCTCCTTACTCCTGTTGATTCAGGTCCCTACTTCCTCAGCCTTGTCCCCTCTAATAGGGCGTCTCCACCACACTCCTGCTTATTAGCCCTTCGATGGGGTTGTGACTCCTATCTCTAATTTCTTCAGGCTCTTTCTGTGATCGGTCTTGTGTTACAAATTCGGCAATATTCATGTGAAATGAGTTTGTCCTCTATCTATTGTTAGTTTCGTTATATAGTCTTTAACCAAAGCAGAAGTACATCCGGTAAAGTTCTAGGGTTTCTTTATGTCTCATGAAGAAACCTATAAAGTATTGACACCTGTCTATACTGGTAACTCCAAAATGGATGACGGAATGGGAACATCATCTGCCTTCCCGGATCTCACCATTTCCCACACCTTGATAACCTATACGTCCATCTTTTCTGCCTAGCTGATAGCGTTGGCTGTGACTATGGGCAGAATTACATAGTAACATCAAACTCGAACAAAATAATCCCATCTTCTCAGACTCTAGAAGCGCATTCTTGTCATTGTTCGACCAGTCTTCAAGAAATACTTTGGTTTCAGTTGTCCAAAATTTCATCACCTCAGTACAAATTAAAAGGAAAGGCTTTGCTCTCTATTGCGTCTCTTTCTATGCTGGTATTACGAGAAACGAGCAAGCTGATACAAAAACCAATCGTGCTGTAATTGACTGGGTAACTATTGGGCGATGCTTTCTACAAAATGTACTATTGGGAAACCTCTCTACAACATATTTTTACACCAGCATTTGACAGGTTTCCTCGCATGCCGAGAGACATGTTGGGC
>JABUQX010096769.1:25000-34544 GCA_015478945.1 Trachelipus rathkii
GTTCTTTTGATTTAAAAATAGTTATAGGACATGACGAGAAATTAGTAGTATAGTTAAGCAGAAGCGATAGCAAGCATGTTTTGTCATCAATGGATGTAAAAGGTTGTGATTGAGGGCAAACCGCTGTTTTCCCTATGTTACGACAATAATCGTGGACCGAATTCCGCAAATAAGTATATTTTCGCTGTCCATAATTAACGAAAAGATAGTTGTTCGGTATATTGTAAATTATTCGAACGGACGTTTCATTAAATGGAATGAATGTTGGGAATGGAATTAATTTATATGAAATAAATTTTTCATTTGAAATGAATGGAATTAATGTAATTAATTCGAATGGATTAGTGGTTGATTTTATAGTCCATGAGTATGTCAAAAATGAATGGTATGTTGATGCTTCTAAAGGTATGATAGGATGTAATTTGGTGGTTTGTGTCATTTCTAGTATATATGGTAACAAAAAGATGGGTGAATAAAGTTGATCATTAGTTATCTTGTTTTTAGCTAATTGTAATGAAGTGATAACTAATTGATGTATCATTGTAATACTGTTAACTGAATGTTCAACTAATGTAAGTAATGATTTGATACTACCTAGTTGATTAAGTATGTTGTGGGTTGCAAGTGATCTGTTTTGGAATTCAATTAATTTTTGTAGGTTAATTTGAAATTCTGATAATGTTCGGGTATTTGACTTTAACTGTTCTTTAAGTTCATTAATTAGTAAATTTGAAGGTACCCGCAAATGTTCCCGGATTTCCTTCTCCTTACCCTTTAATTTGTTTATCAGTTCGCGGTAACAAAATAAATATTTAAGTATATTTCCTCCATATTCAAAAGGCAGCTCTTTTATTTAGTTGGGAGTGAGTCTATGGTAGGCTTTAATTTCAGCTAATTATAAGGGATATTACTTTAGTTCTAAATTTAAATTGTTAAAATTCATTTTATGTGCTCTTGGTTTATGGCAAATATTAATAAAATTTATCATAAATGCAGGGTAAAAATTTATCTTTTAAAGTATCTATCATTTTAGTGGTTCTTAAATAGTAGTTTTAATTTCTGATGGGCATTCTAAAGATACAATCAAGTCAAGATATCCTTCAATAAAATTTACTTCACCGGAGTGATACAAAATGATACCTGGCAGTACTCTTGTTTCTTCATTAATGTTAGTGGAGATGGATAAGACTGCAGGTAAAAGAAGTAATGCTAAAGCTGGATGTCAACATTTTCAATTTTAGTCTGAAATGATATCTTCGATTTAATAAATTAGGTCGCCGTTTCATTGAAATTAAAATAATTAATTAAATATATTAAATTCTTTTAAAGTTACCTATGAATATACTAGAATTACATTGATTTTAAAATTTTAAAATTTGAATCAAGTTTGATAGTTCTCTGTTAATTTACAATTTAAAATTTGAATCAAGTTTGATATGTTTCTGATAATAAATTTTATAAATGAAATCAAGTTTGATAGGTTTCTGATAATTAAAAATAAAATGAACTTCATAAAATGAAATCAAGTTTATTGGATCTTGGATAATAAAACTAAAGATAAGTAAGCTTTTAACATATTATAATTAAAATGAAAATTAAAAAATTAACGTAAAGCTAGTAAGTGAAAACTTAAAAATTATAGCATTCTGATTATGAAAAAGTTTCTTACTATTAATAAAAAATCTGATTATATAGCATGAGGCTAATTCTGAATTAAAATCAAAATTTAAAAAAATCTTAATAATAAAAGCAAGCTGATTATATAGCTTAAGGCTAATACTTAATTAAAATTAAAATTTAAATAAAAAATAAAATTTTAAATTTAAAAAATTCTTAATAATAAAAGCAAGCTGATTATATAGCTTAAGGCTAATACTTAATTAAAATTAAAATTAAAAAAGACTTCTAATATTAAATAAACACTTCTGATTATATTTTTATATTCTAAGTATTAAAACGAAATTTTTCGAATTTTTATTTTTGTTTTATTTTAAAATAAAAAATAATAATAAAAAAAAGCATATTACAAGTACCAAAAAAATAAAAGTATATAAACGTTTCGTGAAAATAATTTTTCTCATTTTTTTAATGTTTTTTAGTTTCACAAAGAAATGACCTGGGGCCAAAAAAAAATTTTCCGAATTCGTAACGGACATAATAATTGTATACTTTATACTAAAAGATTGAATAGAAAAGGGTAAAACGGTGATTTTGTGTCAAATATTGTAATAGGAAATAATAAAACTTAACTAAAGGTTATGAAACAAAATAAAATAAAAATATAAAGATTTTATTTACAAAATGTTTTACAATGTTAAGAGATTTAACTCTTAGGAGGCAAATAGTAGAGCCTAATTTTCCTCTTCTAGTCATCTCCCAACTGGCAAAACAACTGGGAGTCGTCTGTAAATTCTGTATCAGACGACTCCTTTGTTGTTTCTTCAGTTCTTGGTGATAGAGATTGAAGAGATTCATGCTCTCTTTGTCTTGTTTGGCTTCTTGTAACCCTCTTTTCCACATCCCTCGGACCTCTGAATTGCTGGTGAGGTCTATACGACGGATCTTCTTTTCTATCATCTCTTGTGCCTTCAGATGTTGATAAATCCATAAAATCCTCTGGAGGTGTTACCTCATCATCTTTGGGAAGTGCTTCAGCGGAACTTGGCACATTTTCCCCTACAGTTCCTTCTGCAAGTGGTGGTACCAAAGTATCCTCTTGTACTTCTGCAATGACAGGTTGTTCCTCATGTTCAGAACTGTCTGAAACATATGAATCCTCTTGTCTGATTGGTGATAGAGACGGTCTATATCCTCTTTACTTGAGTTCTTTGTTTGGGGAGTAGAAATTTATCAATCTACTTCCCTGAGGATATCACAGGTATCTATTCTGGTTACAAGAACGTTTGTTTTCTGCGGATTCTGTTGTTCTTGTGTGAATCCTCAGGTAGAAACCATTTGTTTCATCATAAAACTTAGGGGGAATCCAAGAAGAATGTGGTTGGAGATTCTTGATTCCTTTCCTGTTGATCTACTTCTCAGGTCCATTCTGTCTCTTCTTTCTGTGTAATTTTGGGGAAATCCAATAGTTTCTTGAATAGCATCTGATTCCAAAGTCTCATCATTATTCAAATGAAAAAATGAGATCCGTTAATCTTTTCTACTGGAATCTTATTTTTTTCAATTATCCGGGTGAACCGGAAATAATTTTGTTGAATTTAAACATGAAAGCATAAGCTTATTGGTTCTTTATCTGATTTTACATAGAAAGGTCCTTCAGATCTTTGTTCAGTTTAGAACTTTGTTCTGTTTATCTTTACGCATTTACAAAACAAATCCGCCACTTTTATTCTCTTTGGTGTGGCATTTTGTGTTGCTGTTCCAGTAGTTTAATGTTCTATTTTTCTAGATCTTTCTCTAGCTAAAGTCTCTAATTGCTCCTATTCTTTCTTACGACATCTACTTCATCTGAAATGAATTTTCTATTTTCCGATTTATTTGTAAATGGAGAGACATAGTCAGGCATCTCGTAGGGAAGTCTCTTTATATATCCATGTAGGACAAAATGTGGAGATGATCCAATTGATCGATTATACGATGTATTAATTGCTATTTGAGCAAAAGATAAGTATTTTGACCAATCTCTATGATTGTCTTTTACAAAATGACGGAGGAAATTTTCTATATCCGCATTCAATCTTTCAACTACCCCATTTTGACTTGGTTTGTAGGGCAGAATATTAACCTTTTTTATCCTCCAAGCTTTGCATAGCTCTTTGAAGGCAGCTGACGTGAATTCTGGGGCATTGTCCGAGGCTAAAATTTCTGGGCTCGAATGCCGACATATTATTCTTTCTTGTAAAACTTGAGCAAATTCTTGGCTTGTTCTTGATTTACAGGCGACTAACTCGCAGTAACGAGTCAAAACATCTCTGAAGACGAGAATGTGTTTGACTCCTGAAATTGAACATGTGGGAAGTTTTCCTATACTATCCACATGTACTCTAGAAAACGGAGTATAAGGAAGAGGCCATCTGTTAATTTCTGCTTTTGGAGGTCTAGAACCTTTAACCTTAGCACAAGACACGCACTGGGAACAGTACTCCTTTACTAACTTACTCAGATGAGGAAAAACGTATCTTTCTCTAACTCGTTTTTCAGTCCTTTGCTGTCCTCCATGCCCACTTCCAAGTGAAGAATGGCAATGATCTATAACTGAGTAGATCATGCTATCTGGTACTTGTATTACATAAGGTTCCTTTCTAGTTGCATAGTACAACACTTTCTTATGGAAAATGTGTGGATAAGTATTAGGGTTTTCTTTAGCCCACTTAACTAATTCTTTTAATCTAGGGCAATTTTCTTGTTCCCTATTGAAAGTTTGTTTTGTTAAAATAAAATCTTTTCTTGGTAGTATTGGTTTCTTTTCTCCTTTAAAGAAATAAACGTTTGGAGCTTTTGCTGGGTGCCTGCTCAAATAATCAGGCGGTATGTTTGTTTTTCCCGTCTTATATTTTTATAGTTGGCGAAAAAATATTAACAAATAAAATTCCAACGGGCCTTAGCCGACCCGTTTGTGCTTATTAGAAAATATAAACTAGAGTTGATTATCAGTTAATATCGGTGATGTGTAACCAAACACCGTATTTTTAAACTTCTGAAGTGAGAAGACAACAGCCAAACATTCCTTTTCTATAATATCATAGTTTAGTTCACTGCCTCTTAACACTCTTGAAACAAAAGACAACGGTTTTTCCTTGCCGTCATCTGACAATTGGTAAAGAACTCCTCCTATTCCGTAGTCACAGGCGTCTGTACCTATAAAAAATGGCTTGGAATAATCTGGAAAAGTTAACTGAGGTTGAACAACCAATTTCTCTTTTAAGAGTTCAAATGCTTTTTGGTGTTCTTCCTTCCATTCAAACTTAACATTCTTCTTTATTAAATTATATAATGGTTTCGCAATTAGTGCAAAATCACTAATTAAAAAGCGAAAGTACGAGAAAAATCCTAATAAGGATTGTGTTTCTTTAACACTTGTTGGAGGGACGAAACTCTTCATCGATTCTATCTTCGCTGGATCTGGTGAAATTCCGTCTCTTCCTATTTTAAATCCTAAGTATAATACTGAGGTCTGTAAAAAATGACATTTTGTCAATTTAACTCTCAATTTGTTTTTTCTAAACGCAGTGAATACTTTCTTTAAGTTTTCAAAATGTTCTGCCTTGTTTTTACCCATGATTAAGACATCATCTAAATACACTTGGGCAATATAATAAATGGTTCAACGCGACTTGCATTGTCCTAGCATAGGTACTTGGGGCATTTCGGTGCCCAAATAATAATCTGGTTGGGCAGAATAATCCTTTCCTTGTACGGAAAGCCATTAATTTCTGTGTTTCCTCCTCGACTTCGAGGGAATGGTACGCGTCGATTAAATCACAACTAGTAAAAATCGTACTGCCTCCTAGGGACGAAAATATCTCGTCTATTGAGGGCAATGGGTACACATCTGGGACGCTGAAGGAGTTTAAGTACCTATAATCTATGCAAACACGAGGTTTGTTTGAATTCTTTTTGGCCACCACCAGTAGAGGTGAACTATGTGGCGAGTAGCAAGCTTTAATATATCCTTTCTTTAAAGCTGCATCTATAAAATTATCTATGTCTTCCAGATAGCGATGTGGAAGACGATACTGTTTTCTAAAAATGATCTTTGGAGCATCTGGGGTAAGTTCTATTTCAAACTTCTGTATAGGACAAACAGGAACTGCATCATCGTCTAAAGCAATGACGTCCTTATATTCCATTAACAAGTCCAAAAGTTCTTCTAAGTGTTCAGGTTTCTGTAAAATAGAAACATCTGCATCTTCTTTACTTAAATTTTCTGTTATAATCTCTCTGTATGCATTTTTCAACTGTTTATCTGACAGATTCTTTGAGCAGGTTACTATACAAGTAGATCCTATTTGCTTATTTTCTGTAGCAGTATCAGTTTTATTAAAATATTCTTTTTCATTAATTTTTAAAATAGGATGACATTTTCCTATATATTTATTTCTTTTTAAATAAAAAGGTTTTGTCAACTAATTAAATATAACTCAAGATAACTTATTGTTTCTTACTGGGGCATCAGTAATTCTGCAAAATAATAATTGGGTTCCTAGGAAAAAGCACGGTGTTATTAAACACTTCTTTTCCAGTTTCAAATCTCTTTTATTCTCAGGTCTGACTTTCAAATAACCATAAGATTGAGCAGGTGCCATTGTTTCTTCTATTAATAACAATTGAACTTCTATTTCTTCATCTGCTATTAAAGGTCCTTCCTCTACTGGAGGAAGTTGTGAATTTTCTTTGTTCTCTTGAAGAACAACATTATTTTTATTTATTTCTATCTTTGTAGGCTTTTTCAATGAGCCTATAGTAATTTCTGTCTTTGTAGGCTTTTCTAATGAGCCTTTATTAATTATTTTCTTTGTAGGCTTTTCCAATGAGCCTTTAGTAATAATTTTCTGTGTAGGCTTTTCAATGGAGCCTTTATTAATTACTGGTTTACAGTTATTACTGTAATTATTTAATTTAAACTTATTATTCCTATTGGAATTATCTATGAAATCTTTTCTATGATTATTAATCATTCTGTCTTTCGTAGTTATCTTTTCATCTTGATTCATGAGAAAGAAACTTCCTAACTTGGCAAAGATTTTAACTTTTATTACGTTATCCTCTTCTTTAAGATTTAAATGTGATGAAGAAAGGTCTATGGTTATAGGTAGGTTAGCTAAAAGACTTGTACCTAATAAAATTCCATTCCAAGCTCCAGTGCTTCCCGTTTTACACACTAAAAAGGTGACTGGGTAATACTGTTGGTGTAGTCTCAAAAGTAGATCAACTTCTCCTATAGGATGGATCATCTGTGTTCCAATCCCTTGGACTATAATATTAGCCGCTTTAAGAGGTAGTTTAAATCTTCCTTCTCTTTCTATTTCCTTTAATCTATCCAACGAAATCAAACAGGTTGTGCTCCCTAAATCTAGAAGGCTATGCACTTCAACCTCGTTCTGACCTTTCGCTGGAGTCAAAAATATTGACAAAAAATATGACATCACAATTTTCGGGGGTCTAATTCTACCCAAAGAAAGTGGACTGTTACTAAACACCTCCTCTTTAAGCTCTGAAGTATTTTCTTTAATTCTTCTTGAGTTACCTTTTCTTCATTTAAATCTTTGCCTGTACTCAAAAATTCCTCTCTTGCAGAGAGATCTGGTGCAAAAAAGAATGTTCATTATTTTCCTTCTTCATCTTCGTTCCAGATATTCTTTCTTGTTCCGGATCACTGATGATTTGTAATCATGAACTCTGGTTTTTTCCTTAGGACTCTTAGCCTTGATAGCTTATCGCTCATTCTTTGAGTAAGAGTTTGACTTTCTTGTTTTAAATCATTTTTTATCTCGACTTTTCGAGCTTTAACCCCGTTATCAAAGTCATTGGGGTTATTGTATGGTATTACCATGTTATTTTCATTTTCATTAGGGATCCACACAGGGGCATTCTTACAATTAGACGTTGAACCCCTGGCATGGAATTTCCTACATACTCTGCAATATGTGGTATTCCAACCACAGTTTCTAGAATGATGACCTAAAGATTCACATTTTAGGCAATAGTCCATTGACTTTATCTCTTTACTGGAAAGTTTCTTAACTATTCCTTTATTAAGTCTTATATTTGGAGAAGGGCTTGTCCTTTTTCCTGAATATTTAGAAGTATTCTTTTTATTTCCCCATTCCATGGTTCTGTTCCTCATGGAAGGGTTATATGTAGTTCTTTCTTTTCTAATTTCACTGTTATTATTGTTATTGTTCTCTGTATAGAATACTCTAGCTGTATTTCTTCTATCTTGTTCTGCTCTATGGTTAGTTTGGAACAAGACTCCTTCTTCTATCTGGCTAAGTTTCTCCAAAATTTCTACGAAACTTAAGTCTGGATTAAAAATCTTTAATACTTTTTCTCGAAGTCTTTTATGGTCTCTGAGTTCTTCCATACTCTCTAAAATCTTAGTCATAATTAAGATATTTATCTGTTGAGAAGTAAATCCAAAAGGAAGTCTCGATATCGATGAGTTTTTTCTGATATTCCCATAAGAGATTCTTCAAGTCCAACATGAATTCAGTAAGAGTTACATGTGGCTTCCTCGTAAATTTCATGAACTGCTTCAATAAACAGAAGATTGTCTCGGCTTTTTCTGGTTTGAGAAAAATCTTCAATTGAATCAAAAAGTCTTCTAGGGTCTTGCACCTAGAAAAACTGCTATCTTTGAGAATATATTGACGGGCCTCTGATGTGAAATCAGAAGAGATTGTGGTCTTAGCAAAGTCTATTTTCTGTCGTTCAGTTATTAGGCCTAACGTGCGTATCTTCTCCTGCAACGTAGTGAGGTAATCTTCAAATTTAATTCCTACCCAAGCTTGTGTCTTGGTATTTCTTCCATACAATTTTAATTCTTTAGATAATTCTGGAAATGGAGGGGTAAACGCAGCATTTGGATAATATCCTCCATAAGGGGGTCCATATGGATATGGATTGTAACCATATTGCATGTAGGAAGGGTTGTTGCCACCTGTGGGAGTGGCTGCATACTTAAGGATTACTTTAAAGTATTTTTGGGATGCGCCCCACACGGATTCGAGGTTGTCCTCCATAAGAGTTTCACTTGGTCTGGTTCTGTCACCAGTTCCACTACTTCATCCTATTGTTAAAAATTTCTGTTTGGCCATTCCAGGAAGGGTAAGTTTTCTTTTTGTTTGAAGGGGGAGTGGCCCCCGATGTATTTAAATGTATATTAAAGGTATTGTCCAAAACATTTGTCTTTTGGAGCACCTTAGGTATTCTTTCTTTATTTTCTGTATTTCCTGGTTGATGCCAATCCCAAGCTGTTCTCTGATTTGGGTTTAAAGACATTGTATCAATGTTAGAAGGAGGTAGATATACTGGAGGAAGTCCCATATCCTTTTGTGTGGGTTCCCTTATCTTGGGTTTTGCTCCTGTATTCTCTTCTGTTTTCTGTTATATCATGTTCTTCATCTTTATTAACATCTTCTGTATTGTCTTCTTTATTTGTATCATCCATGTTCTCATCTATGTTCTCTGTTGAATCTTTATTTTCTAAGTCTTTATTATCTCCTTCAGGTCCTCCTGAAGCTCCATTAGGGTCAACTGGTCCGGCTATAGCCCTTTGAACCAGGTAGCAGAGAATGAGAAACAATGTAGAAAATACAAAGACTGTCAAGACTATTGGTTCAAGCATAGTCATGATTAATCGTTAATTAATTCAAGTTAATCAATTTATAAAGTTTTTAAATTATTAAACAATCCTATTTGATTGTTAAGACACTATAATGTTTCTTTAATTAAAAAAAAGAAACACTAAGTTTTCCAAATGTTTCTAAAATAGAAAAAAAACACTAAGTTTCAAAAATATTTTTTCAAAATATTTCAAAAATATTCAAACTGTTTTCTAATATTTTTCAAAAATTTTCTATGTTCA
>JABUQX010096770.1:5000-32500 GCA_015478945.1 Trachelipus rathkii
GTCCCACCTTCTCCGCCCACCAAACAGTCCCCTTGCTCCCTGCACCCATCTTTTTCTGTTTGTTGTCCAATACTTCCCTCCCGCAGTTCTCCATCTTATTCCTAAAATTTTCCCACTCCTCCTCCACCCATTCGAAATCCACCTCCTCTCCCGGTTTACAAGTTCTTATTTTATTCTGGAGTGTTTCTATCACTCCTTCTTCCTTTAATTTTTCCACCGCAAACCTCTCCCTCACAAGGTCACAAGGTCATAAAGGCCTTTGTACACATCGGGTCTCATCATACAAAACTTTCCTATCACCAACCTGTGATCCGAGTCCAAGGACACAGATAATAATAATAATAATAATAATAATAATAATAATAATAATAATAATAATAATAATAATAATAATAATAATAATAATAATAATAATAATAATAATAATAATAATAATAATAATAATAAGAAGAAGAAGAAGAAGAAGAAGAAGAAGAAGAAGAAGAAGAAGAAGAAGAAGAAGAAGAAGAAGAAGAAGAAGAAGAAGAAGAAGTAAGAAGAAGAAGAAGAGAAGAAGAAAGAAGAAGAAGAAGAGAAGAAGAAGAAATGAAGAAGAAGAAGAAGAAGAAAGAACTACTACTACTACACTACTCGTACAAAACCCTTAACTACTTACTACTACTACTACTACTACTACTACTACTATACTTTCCCAACACATATTTCTGAGGAATATTTCCGTTTACCAAAAATTTGTCATATGAACCCCTTCAAAACCCCCCTTTATCTATTTATTAAAGATTAAACCTTTTAATGAGAAATTCTTCTGTTTCTTCTTCTCTTCTCTTCTTTTTATTATTAATCTATTATTATATATTATTATTATTTTATTATTTTATTATTATTATTATTATTAAGTAGGACCTTTTACAGATTTACAATTTTATAAGTAGGACCTTTACAGATTTACAGTTTTATAAGTAGGACCATTTACAGATATAGTATATATATATATATATATATATAATATATATATATATAATACTATATATATTATATATATATATATATTATATATATAGTATATAATATAATCTATAAATATATAAATATACTACATATATAACTATAATATATATTATTATAATATATACTATAGTATTTTAATTTTCAGGTAGTCTGGATATCGCATCACTGGAACGAAAATTTCGCATGAAAATATACTAAAAAATTTGGCGAAGCCAAGAGAAGAAATTTCAAATTTTTAACAATTATTAAAAAAATGGAAGGTAATTCAGAAGTGAGTGTAACACCTTTAGCGACAAATTTAGCGACAAAGAGATTTCATAGTCAAATTGTCACTAAATGTTCTGATAGAGATACTGTTAATGCTGAAAAAGATTTAGACGAAGATTTGACAGATTCAAGTGAACATTCCGACTCTTCAGATAACGACAGACTTGAAATCGGTGAAAGTTTGATAATAACCAAAGTCAGTTCTTCTCCAGCCAAGAAAGTTAAAAATTCGGAAGAAAATGTCGTTTCTTTCCAAAAAATATTCTTTGATTGCAATGTTATCAAAAAACACAGTAATGCCTGTGGATGCTTAACACCAAGACTTCATGTCTACATCCTAACGAAACATCAATGCGATTCTTCTTGTAAAACCAGCAATGTATTTCAGAAATTCGAAATTAATAATCGTAATGATATGGTTAGCATAGAAACCGAACCTTTAAATCAAAAGGAAACAAAAGAACAATCAATACCGAAACGTGATAGTACTACAAAGGAAATTGAAACAAAGAAAGAAAGAGACAAACTGCGCCCAACCTCTAGTGGACCGTCAAATGAAAAAGTGCCAACATTAAAAACTTGTGCCACTAAGGGTAAGGAATCTTTTTTAGGGGTAAAACGTATTTTAAAACGTCGAAAATTAAAAGTAAGAAATATAATAGGTGATATAAAATCTTGTAGCATAAGAAACATTAATAATAATAATAATAATAATAATAATAATAATAATAATAATAATAATAATAATAATAATAATAATAATAATAATAATAATAATAATAATAATAATAATAATAATAATAATGATAATGATAATAATAATGAAGCGGAGTGTAATTAGTTGTGATATAAATTTATCCCCAAGAACAATACCTGTAGAAAATTATTTGTTGCCGAATTGTTCTTCAGCCAAAAGTGAATGTACTAACGATAGAAAAATACTCAAATCTAAAACTAAAAATCTGAAAAATATTCCGAAATTTTATAATAATTCAAATGAGGACAACGACCCCGGAGTAAATAATACAAATGATGACCTAGGAGTGACTAATACTAATGGTGACCTAGGAGAGAATAATATAAATGGTGACCTTGGAGTGCAGGAAGATAGTTCAAAGAATGTACCTACATTTAGCAAAAAAGCAAGATCTTTATTTCAGATAAATAAAACGACAGCTTTTCACCCATTTAATCAGAATTTAATAAAGATTAATGTATACTCTTTGTTGAATAATTCGTCAAAATTGGAAGAAAAAAGTATAGAAATAAAGGAAGAAATAGATGAACCTATAGAAGATCAAGAAAAATTATTAGATTCAAAACCTAGTCCCGATCTTGGAGAAACAAAAATGCCATTTGTAATAGCTACAGAAAACGAAACTAAATTGACCGACATTAAAGTTGAACCTGATCTCAAAATAAAAACTGAAGTTGTTGATGAAGATTATTTAAACGATTTGAGTATATGCGAAGATGGAATAGTAGACACAAGTACAAAGTTAGAAGATGACTTAGTGTGCCAAGATTTGTCAACTAAATCCCAGTTGGAGTTTAGTACTGACAATTTTCCACCCGTTGAGGAGGATTTCCATTGCAATCTGTGTACGATTGTATTTCCAGATTTGTCATCGCTTATGGTCCACCTTCAGAACCATCAAAAAGATGGATTATTAATATGCTTTTATTGTCAAAAATGCTTTGGTGACAGAACAACATTAAAACGTCACATGCGTACTCATACTGGTGAAAAACCATACCAATGCAAAATCTGCAAAAAGCGGTTTAGTTTACCAGGAAACTTTAAAAAACATCGCGACATTCATGAAGATATTCGCACTGAACCTTGTGATATTTGCGGCAAAATGTTTAGACGTAAAGAGCACTTAAAGCAGCACAAACTAACGCATACAGGAGAAAAACCTTACAAATGTAGCTTATGTAATTCTTGTTTTACAGCAAGATACTCGTTAAAAATTCATATGAACATACATTTGGGAAGAAAGCCTTTTAAATGTAGTTACTGTGGCAAAAGCTTTTCAGACAAATCTACGATGACAAAACATATTCGTATTCACACAGGAGAACGGCCATTTAGTTGTAAAATTTGTCAAAAACGGTTCGGAGAATCCGGAGCATTAACTTCACATACTATCACTCATTCCCAAGAGCGACCTTTCTCATGCACTGAATGTTCTTTGTCTTTCAAATCGAACAGGGGACTTCGGCAGCACTTAAAAACTCACTTTGCTGACAAAAGATATGCATGCAGATATTGCGGGACTATGTTCATTCAGAAATATAACATGATCATGCATGAAAGAATTCATACTGGGGAAAAACCTTATAGATGTTCGGAATGTAACAGAACGTTCAGAAGTAGATCTTGTCTTGGGAAACACGTTGTACTACACGGAAGTGAAAATGACAAAAAATATGCTTGCGATTTTTGCAAAAAAAAATTTCACCGAAAAGCTCATTTAAAGCGACACATTCTCACTTAGGTGTCAAAGGTAAAATTTATTAATATAATACTATAATTTGCTTAAAAAAATATCACATTCCTACACAAACTTCAATTTATTCCTATAATATATTAACAAAGGCTAAAGCGGAAGTTTTAAGAGGAAGTATTTAGTAGTAACTCATAAATGGCTTATCAAACGCACTTAGTGAAGGAAGAGAGAGTGCGTGTTAACATGAATTTTTCGAATTCGTAACACTTGTATAAACGTATAACAAACAAAAAGGTGACACAAATATACTAATATATGTATATATTAAATAAGAATATTTTTAAAATGATAAAATCTTTCCAAATGCCAAGTATACTCGTGATAATCACAAATATAATATAAAGTATATATTATTATTAATATATATAATATACTTAATATAATAGTATACTAATACTAATATAATTATAAAATACTAGTACTATACATATATATATCTATATATATAATCATAATACATGATATAATAGGATATAAATATATATATATATATAATATATTATATAAGTATATATAATAAATAATATAACCTGTCTCAGGCTACCGCATAATAACCCTCAATACCTAATCTCTACTCGGATATGTATATGAGTGATGTGATGAGATAGATCTCACTAAAACACTATATACGAAAACATTTTTACTCTCTCCTAATATAATCAAATTCTCAATATAGTCGAAACACACTCATCCAGCGTATTACCAGTAACCTTATATATAGATTATTTATACTCATCGACTATATACTATACGTTCACGGCCTCGCATTCAGGTGAGGTGACATATGCATCCATGAAAAATACTAGTGAGTTGAAACTGAGGTACGCCGAGTTCTTAGCACGAAGGCATCCGATGAGCCAGGTTATCATAAGTCTGCCTCCCACATATCGCCTCTCCTATCCTAAGAAGGGAATAATAAGGCTGTGCACCAACGCAATACTTCGCTCACGCGCGCTCATCAGCTCGACACATCACGCACTGACACGCATTGCGTGCAAGAGATCTCACCATATCATACCATCCTTCAAATATATAGCACGCTCTCTCCGCAACATATATATACTTGAGATATATAGTTATAATAAACGTTGACACGATGCGCTGTTAAATGAACCTCGCAGTGGCTGAAGTCTCTCTAAAATTAATGCGATCATACTACTCACACGCTACGTCATTGACCTCTCCGCTCTCCATCTCCGATCGTGCGTCGCTGTCGCATATACTATCTCTTCTCAATAACCCTCTCAAGTTCACCTAGCCCGCTTGTAAAATCGATAGTTATCTCCTCGTTTCACTCGCAGTCTACACATGCCCCCGTTAATATGTCCCGGTGTTTACCGACGGCTTCCAAAAAACAGGGGACGCGTGGGCGAGTCTGCACTGTATTTCCTGACCGCAACCTCTTCCATACAATCCCACCTAATGCTTCATTTTCTACTACAGAACTATAGCTATAGTGCTCTCTACTCTCTCTCATCATCTCTCTCTCTCATCTCTCTCTCTCTCTCTCTCTCTCTACTCTCTCTCTCTCATCTCTCTCTCTCTCTCTCTCTCAATCTCTCTCTCTCTCTCGCTCTCTTCTCTCTCTCATCTCTCTCTCTCTCTCTCTCTCTCTCTCTCTCTTCTCTCTCCTTCTCTCTCTCTCTCTCTTCTCTCTCTCATCTCTCTCATCTCTACTCTCTCTCTCTCTCTCAATCGGCTTCTCTCTCTTCTTCTCTCTCTTCTCTCTCCAAATTTTATTCTTAACCAAATCCCCACTTTTTTTCAGATTTGGCTCTCAGTGAGCTCAAAACCTCAAAACACAATGGTATTCATCCATTCAACAATTTCTCAGTCCACTTAACTCTCTCAAAAAACGAATTACACTCTGTTGGACCCCTTCTCACATAAGGGTGACTGGCAATGAAATCGCTTAATAGAGGCCAAGTGGCCTCCTCCTCTTTCCGTAGCTGATCTTGGTACTATGTACCTCCCGGATGTTATTCGACAAGGTGCCTCCACTAACTGATTATTATTTCCTTGAATTTTCAGCAAGGTTCCGATCTCGCTGACAGTAGTATGCTGGACGAATGATCAGCGAGGGAAAAAACTTAGAAAATATAAAGCCAGATATTGGCGAGCTGGTCTCCCTCACTGAACAAAATTGCTGAAGGAGGGATCTCGCACTCTTCCTCATTGGCCAACACAAGAATCACTCACAGTCACTACATGTCAAGGGACCTCCCTCCCCCCCGCTGCAAATTTTGCAGTCGCCATACCTTGCAATCTGTTCACCACATCTTTTCACATTTGTATTGTCATCAAACAATGTACTCAGCAGTCGTCGCCATTTTCATAAAAGCTAATGGTCATTACGCCTTCTAAAAGACTATCACCAACGTCTTTGTTTGAAATGTCCCACTTCAATAGTAGCCCAATTTCTATATTCTTAAGATTTATTTAAAAGGAAATTTTTCTTAGACGTAGACTTTAAAAGAAACTTAATAGTTAGGGACCTCCACCCATAGAGTGGGTTTCCATTTTCATGCGTGGCAGCATTGATTTGTGCAACGAGTGGCTTTGTACAGTCACTCAAAAAAAAGAAAAAAAAAAAAAACATATATATACTATATAATTATAATCAATTACTATTATCTAAAAATATTATATAATACCTAATTATATATATTATATTATATCGTAAAGTAAGGCAATATAGTTATATGACTATAGTAATAATAGTATATATAATAAGGTAATATATAACATGCATATATATAGAATACTAGCTTACCTATCATATACAATTAACAATAAAAATAATAATATAAAATATACTAAAATAAATATAATATATAATAAATATATAAGAAAATAAAAATATATAATATATATATACAAGTTAACAAGAGTGGGCATTAATCGTTAGTACGTTAATCGTTAATTTAACGTCGTTAAATAATTTACATTTTCTTGATCGTTAACGCAAAGTCCGTTAATCGAAAATTTTGTAAAAAAAAAAAAAAATTAAATAACTTTTTGTATTAGGTCATTAAAGTTGACGAGTAAAACTTTAGTTCTTTTAAATGAATGTTTGGATAATTCAAAACATTATTTCCATTGATTTCATACTCTTGCACGGATACACAACGTAATCCTAAATACAGTACAAACAAACAAATGACAACCTATTTAAACCAGTACCTTTAACTAATTTAACCTCTTTGGTGACGTGAGACATGTCTCAGACGTCATTAAAAACTCCCATCAATGACGTGTGATGGATTTCATCCGTCATGTTTTTTTATGTTCTTTAATTGTAGCCACCGTTATTCGAAAAAACACTATTCTTTTTCATCATAGGTATATTTTCTTACCTTTCCGTTGTTTTTTACCCAATTTCTTGGTCCTAAGAAAAAGTAATTACATAAAGAAGCTGAAGCTATGATATCACATTTTTAGCTTTTCAGAAGCCTGCAATATCCTCATTCTTACGCTAATTAATAATAAAATAAAAACATTATAGATCAAAATTAAGTGTTTGGCTTTTTTAATACGTGATTTTATAAAAAAAATATATTATTACCGTTAACGATTAACAACGGAAAAACGTTAATTTTTTTGCGAATTAACGAATAAATTATTAACGTCGTAAACATTTTCGCTAACGGATTAACGACGTTAACTTGTTGATTAACGGTGCCCAGCTCTGTATATATATATAATAATATATATTATAATATAATATATATAAATATATATATAGAATTATAATATATATAATAAATATATATATATATATATAATAATACAAGGTCCATCTAATAGAATAGATAATGTTTATATATCTTTTAGAAAGGATGTACTTGATTGATGTTAAAGTTCTTTAAATTATAATAATAATAATAATTGGTATATATGATATTTTATCTGTGTACAATTTTTCGTCCAAAAACTAATATATATATATAATATTATATATAAATAATATAGCATGTCATACATATAGTATATGATACTCCTGCGCCTCTCACTATTAGGAGCTCTCCATGAGTATCAAGGAAAGTGATAGATAATATACAGTACACAGCATATAATATATATTTATAGAAGTATTTAATAGATTAATATATCAAATATTTTAGAAAGGTATTTGAAGTATATAATTATAAATATATATATATATAATATATATATAAACGTTTTCACTTTAAATTTGAATATACTTTTCAGACAATCCCGCTACAGCCGACCAATTTTCTTATACAAGTATTTTTCCTAATTCATCTAAAACCAAAACCACAATACACACAAGCACATAACAAAATAAAAAAAATACAAATTTTTTGATATATTATTTTTTTTTTTCAATTTTTGTCTCACAGATCGAAATAGATTTTGAATATCTTCATACAAGGAAAAATATCCATAATAATTTTCTTGTTAACTTCATAACAGTCACCAATCTCACACATCAAACAATTTTAAATTTTATATATACCCACTCTCTCATGGTATTTCTGCTGACGCTGGGGGTGGCCTCCTCCTCTCTGCACCTATATATATATATTTTATTTTAGGGGGGAAGAAGGTGGTGGAGGATTGGAAATTAAATGATGATACAGTAATTAAGTGCAAAGCCTTCTCACCTCCTCGCTCTCTCTATTAAACCGCAGTTCAAGGTCTGATGCATAATCACATTCATCTCCTGATATATTAGGCAATTTAGGTACATAACCCAGTCACGCGCGCTCTTCTGACTCGTACTCAAATATATTAACATTACAAATACATTGCGGAAATGTATTATAATATCATAAACACATTTGTTAATAGATTTAAATTACAAAATACACCAATGAATTTAAATGTTTTTAACACACTTTAAATAACGTAAACTTAAATAAAGGACATCTTCGTGTTTTCTTTTGTTCTACGATTTCTTTGGAGCAAAACCAATATATCAAACTTTTTCGCCGAATGTGAAAGGGGCTTTCTTATGAAGTGTCGGACACGTGATTTACATGAATGAATGAGAAAATCGCCTCAAACCAGTAACCGAAGATAGATAATGTCGTATTTGTGGGCAAAAACACTTATGACAGATAAGAGAAATACAGTGTGGGGTTCACCTTGGTCCAGGTGAGGCCACAAACCGAGTGAGCGCGCGCGCTCGCTATCTCTATATTTAAAGCGCCATAGCCCGCACGGGATACTGATTAATATAACCATTTCTTTTGGAGCGCCTCTGATCAAACTCTCATTTCTCTCCTCAGGCATTCCTTTACTGACTCAATCACTTTTTTTTGTTCAGTCTCCCAGCCGGTTCGATTCCCAGCACAATCACCACTTATACATCCGCTTAACCAACCGACTATCATCCATCCTTTCTACATGACCAAACCATCTCAACGTACTTTCATTATTAATTCTCTTATTTACCCCTTCTTCACACAACCACAATTCTCTTAATACGATGCATTCATTTCTCATTCTATTCAATCTTCTCACACCTAACACGCCATTAGTATAATATATAAATAATATATAATATATATATATATTATATATAATATATTATATATATAATATATATATATATATATATATAATGTATATATAATATAATAATTATATAAAATATATATATAACTAATATAATAATATATAAATATATATATATATAATTAATTATATATATCATCTTCCTATTATTTCTCCCCCAGACTGGAGGTAAGGTGCGCGTGCGACATGCATCGGAAAAGAAAGTAGTAGAAGAAGGAAAATCTGACACAAGTCGAAAAGAAAGCCCAGCCTTACCGCCCATCTGTACCATTAAGAACTCGCAGCAGTCAGAAAATCAACCCTAGAGCTTGCACAGTAACCGCGACGGGACCCTCACATATGGCATATCGTAAATCAAAGTGTAAGGTAGCGTTCATCCCCTGGACCAGGTGGGCCAACAACCATACCCCCTACAAAATCTCGCCATTCACTCCTATTATTGACCTTTCCTCGCCTCTGCCAAACTCAACATTTCTCTCCTTCAGACATTCCTTTATGGACTCAATCCACCTTTTCTTCGGTCTCCCAGCCGGTCGATTCCCAAACACACTCACCACTATTACATCCGCTTAAACAAAAGACTGTTTCATCTAATATCACATGAAACCAAACCATCTCAACGTACTTTCATTTATTCTCTCATTTACCCCTTTACTTCACACCACATAACACTCCAATACGTTCATTCTCATTTTATCAATTTCTTTTGACACCTTAACACACCCTAAGATCTGTCCATCTGAACAACGTTGAACTGTTAGACCTACACCTCTTATTCCAAAGGACATAGTTCACATACTATACATTAAAACTATCGTAACACATAACCCTAATGCAAGACCCTAGGCACTTCAAGACTTAAGGTCCCTTTACATCACCAACGATTTAATTGCAACCAGCCACCATTCCGACCATTCAAACTTCCTATAACACTCATGGCATCATCGCCCTTCACCAACAATTATCCATATATATTTAAACTTCAAGACAACTTGTTCCAGCTGCTCACACCTATATATATAATATATATATATATAATATATATATAAATATAATATATAATATTAATATATATAATATATATTATATATATTATATAATAATATAAAATATATATAATATATATATATATATATATAATATATATATATATAATATATATAATATATATAATAATATATATATTATAATATAATAATAATTATAGTATAATATATATATATATTAATGATGAAATTCAAAGAAGATACTTGGAATTATATAAGGAAGGAAAAAAGAAATACTAAAAGGTGCATAAACGTAGGAGAAACAAAGGGTAAAGAACCAGTATGCAAGGAGGAGAAATGGGGACATACAAGGGAATAGGAAGCTCTTCTGGAAGAAAGCGAGAAAGGTTAAGATGAGAATAAGGGGAACCTGCTAAGAATATATGAATAGGATGGTAAGCTTTTGTAATACTAGAGAAATGGATGTGAGGGAGGTAGAAAGAACACGATTTCAGAAAAATCATGATATAATATTAGGCAAAGAAACAAGAGGTGATAAGGAATGTAGTGTAGGTAATTGATGGTGACAAGAAGGAATAGGTATTTGCGGATGCAGTTTATTAGCAAGGAGGAGGTAATGGATTAGAGTGAGAAAAAGTTGAAGAATGGTAAAATCTGCAGGGATAAATGAACTTCCTGAGTGAAATGATCAAAGAACGGAGGCGGGATGGTAATTGATTGGATCTGAAGAGTGATAGTAAATAAACGGTTTATGGAGGGTATAGTTCCAAGGATTGAGTGAAAAGCCAGTAATAGTACCCTATACTTAAGCGGTAGGGAAGATAATGGGAACTGTAGGAATTAACTATAGGGAATTAATTTATTGAGTGTTGTAGGGAGATATATCGCTGGTATTTGTCGAAAAGATGTGCGATAACGAAGGTGACTGAAGGGACTGATTGGGAGTCCATCATCAATCAAAGGAGTGGTAGAGGAGTGTGTGGATCAAATACTTACATTGAAGCAAATGATTGGGAAAATGAGAGATAAGAAGAATGAATGTTATTTAGGTTTTATGGATTGAAACAGGCGTATTGTTAGGGTTAATAGGGAAGCTCTATGGCAGGTGTTAATATATATGGTTGGTTGTAGGCTTCTGAATGGAATCAAATATGTATGACGATAGTGATGCGTGTATGTAAGAATAAACTGGGTGATCAAAAGTGATTGGTTTATCATTAATAGCGGAGTGAGGCAGGTGTCTCATGTACCCTTGGTTATTCAATTTGTATATGCGATGGCGGTTATTGAAAATAATCTTAGAAATTGGGGGTCGGCAGCGAAATGGGTGTTAGAATGATGGAGAACTGGAGAATGAGTGGAGGTACACCTACCTATTATATGGGAATGATTTGGTTTTGTGTGGCGAATCTGAAGAGAGTTTTGAGAGGAATTGGTAGAGAGATTTGACAGGATGTGTAAAGGAGGGTTTGCAAGGTTTTGAAAGTTAAAGATAGATAAGGCGTAAGGGTTAGGGTTGTGAGTGAGGACAGTCCTCAGTGTGAAGTATTGTTAGATGGTGGAGGCAGCTGGAAACAAGTGTCTTTGAGTTTAAATTTTTAGGGTATATGTTGGATGAGAGCGGAACGGATGATGCAGAGTGTAGTAGAAAGTTCTGTGAATGGCAGGAAGGTGGGTGGGGTATTTAAATCCTTTGTGAATGCAAAGGGACTAAGTCTTGACGGTGTGCTAGAGTCTTGTATTGAAGGTATGTTGTGTTACTTGTTATTGATATAGTAGTGAGACTTGGTCTGGAATAAAGAAGTATAGATCTAAAGTTCAATGTGTTTCAGAAATGGACAATCTTAGGGTCGTTTGCTAGGTGTTAGAAGAATTGATAAAATGAGGAATGAACAGATTAGAGAGTTGTGTGGTCAGGCCGGCTGTGGAAGAAAGGAGCAAACGAGAGGATAAATGAAAGTATGTTTGAGATGGTTTGGTCATGTGAAAAGGATGGAATGAATAGTTCGGTTGGTTAAGCGGATGTATAGTGACGAGTGTGTTGGGAACCGACGGCTGGAAGACCGAAGAAGTGAATGAGCGGATTGAGTCAGTAAACGAGTGTTTGAAGGAGAGAAATGTGGGTTTAGCAGAGGCGAGAATAAGGTGCTTAATAGAGTGAATGGCGGGGTTTGTGGAGGGGGCATGGTAAATGATGGCCCACCTGGGGTCAAGGGGATGAACCCTAATACATGACGATTTGACACATAGTGAGATCCGCCCGCGGTCCCGTGAGCTCTAGGGTAGGATTTTCTGACTGGCGACGATTACTACTAATTATGGTAAGGCTGGGCTTCCTTTTCGACTTTTGTTCATATTCTACTGCTTTTCTTTCCGATGCATGTAGCACCTTACTCCCAGTCTATGGAAAAGAGGTAGATTGAAGAAGATATAGTAATATATTATATATATATATATAATATATAGATATAATATATAATATAATATATATATATATATATATATACTATATATAATATATATATATTATATATATATATATTTATAATATATATATTATTATAATAATATATATAGTATATATTATATATATAGATATATATATATATAATATAATATATATATATATAGATATATTATATATTTATATATTATATAGTTAATATATATAAAGAATAATATATATAAATATATATATATATATAAATATATATATATATATATATATATATATATATATATATATATTATATATATAATATTATTTATTTAATTTTTTGTTTTGAAGTACAGTGATACAGGACCCACCACGAGCTCACAAAGCGGCCACTAACGGGTTGAAAAAACTCATACACCATGGCGGCGTCCTGGATCTATACATATTTAACAAACGTCAAAAAAGATTAAATAGAGAAAACAAATATTCAGTTCACTTAAAATAAACAAAAAACTAAACAAAAAGTGTATCCTTGCAGTATAAAGTCCTATTATTACATAACAAAATCAAATTATATAGAAAGAATATTCACTTCTTGATAGAAACAAGAAAATAGCATTAACTACTAAAGTGGGAAGCATTCGGCATAAGATAATGGGATAAGCTTTGGAAGGTGTCATGGATCTAATAGTAGGAAAATAACGGCGGGCGAATAGAGTCAGCTAGGGAACAATCATATGAAGAATTAATGGCGAACAGATTGCGGGGTATGACTTCGACAAATTTTGCAAATAGGAGGGGGTTCCGTAACATATAGTAACTGTGAAGTGATATTAGTATGACAATACGGAGGCGTGCAAGATATCCACTTTCCGTTTGTAAAAAAGCGTTTTTCGTCGATGAGAGGGATGGACCACTCCCGATATCGGCTTTAGATTTCTAAGTTTCGCCTCCCTTCTGATCATTCGTCCAGCGCTCTTGCCAACCAAGATCGAGAAACCTTGGATGCGGAGAGCAGGATAGTAATCGGATGATGGGAGGTAGCCTTGTCGTATGGCATCGGAGGTACATGGAACAACTCCGAAATGAGGAAGGTGGGCCATTTTGCCTCTCGTCAGCGATTAATTCATTGCATTACCCCTACATGACGAAGGGGTTCCAAACATAAAAATAATTTGTTTCTTGCAGGGAATGGAGCAGACCGAAAGAAATGCTGCACAGGGCAGATACCATTGTAATAATTTTTTAGAATAAGGGAATTTATAAGCCTGAAGCGCTCTGAGCCAATCTGAATAAAATAACATAAGATTTGATCTTGTAAGGGAAGAATTCTGAGAAAGCGCAATCATTATAGCCAATTAATTCTGACTGTGAAAATGAAGCACGAGGGGAGGGTGTAAATGATGGAAAGGTGTGCGATCAGGAAAAAGACAGCAGATGCCGCCCAACACTGTTCCCGTTTTAGAGCCATCAGTAAATACTGGGGTTGAACTCATCAATGAACTGTGTGAAGTGAGACAAGAATGACGCTTTTATCAGGGCAGCAGAATGGCTGGATTTGAGGAGAGAGTCAGAAGCCAAGCAAATGGTGGGAGCGGGGAATAACCTAGGTGTGTATCCTTCATCGTATTGAGAAAGGCAGCACCTTGTAAAGGTATTTAGGAAAATTAAAGAATGTATATGAACCGCAAAAACTAGAAATCACAATGTCGCAAACATGGCCAGTAATTAGGGTTTCTGAGGCACCTCCTGCAGAATCAGTGTCAGAGCAGACGGTATGGGGTTGAAAACGAGGTAACTTTACACATGATGTATTCTCTTCGAAGAGAAGAGTGCATCATATTGGCTTCAACTTCAAGGCTTACCCGAGGGGGACGATCGAAAGGCTCCAGTGGGAGATACGGATCGACTGGTTTTGGATGGAATCTAACAGATGCAGTATGAGTGGGGAGGCACTGACCATATACTACACACCATAGTCCAGCTTCGATCGAACTAGGGCGATATATAGACGTAAATAGGACTTGCGATTCAGCACCCCAAGCATTTGAGGCGATGATGGACGTTAACAGTGTCCAAAGAGCGCGAAATGACAAGTTATGTTTTATTTATAGGTATTTTAATTATGCAGTGCATATGTTAAGTGGTTATCAGGATGAGCCTAGAAATTTGACCTGTGGAAGTTACAGGAAATGGGCGAACACATATAAGGTTAGGTTCGCTGGGAGAAGAATGAAGGTGGCAAGTTCTTCGATTCCTTTTATTCTTGAAAGCACTGCTCGAGGTTTTTGGGGGAGAAAAATGGAAAAGCCATGGAGTTACCCATTGGCTCCTCTCCTCTCTCTCTCGAGAAAAAGCAGCTTGGCCGGCAATATATAACACAAGGTCATCAACATAGAGGAGGAAAATTGACCGTCCTGATGATAGACAGTATACAATGTCTTTAAATCAGAAAGCAATAGTAGTACTTAGAACACAACCCTGACGGACGCCTATCATTCCAGAGTAAGTGGCGTGACAGAATAGAAGAAGCACCGAACTTGGATGAATCTGTTTGACAAAAGACATTTAATGAAAAGAGGGAAGTTGTCCTCGAAAACCGAGCGAATGGAGTTCAAGGAGAATCCCAGTTTCTCCACGTTGATTCATAAGCTTATTTCCAAGGTCAAAGAGACAACAAGAGAACCATCCCACCAGTTGAGAAGCTTCCCGGATGTCATGGTCTAGTTTTAACAAGGGGTCCGAGGTATCGAACGATTTTTGCGAAAGCCAACTGTAAGTTTGAAAAGGACTTGGCGACTCTCCAGGGAACAGGGGAGAAGCGGGCCTTGAAACCATTTACTCCATTAAATATTACAGGTTATGGCAGCGTCCAATGAGATTGGTCTTGGTTATCCACCAGCTTCGGATCTTTTCCCAGGTTTGGGGGATAGGAATTAAAAAGCTGTAGTCCAAATAGATGGAAAAGAGGATTCGATTCCAGATATCTGTTAATATAGACTCCTAGCAAAAATGCTGATGCGAGGGATGTATTATGACGAGCATGGAATATACGAAATCATGTCTGAACCAAAGCACCGTCCTTGCTACTCGCCAGTGCAGTTTGATACTCTGCAAGTGTAAAGAAACGGTTATAGGTATAGGTATGATCTTACCCTTTCGCTGTTGAAAAGTCTGGCAGTCTGTGTCAGTTCTCAGTTTTTTGAAAAGGCTTCAGTGTTAGCGGAAATGAACTCGAATGAGTTAGCCAAAGCTATTAACTAACGCATCCGCTACCACCGCAGGAGCGGAGATCGCATCAGTTATATCAGGCCCATAACGAAGGACTGTGGGTGAGGAGTTATTGGACGGAACGAGATATTTCTTCTTGTGTAACTTTTCCACTTCTAAAGGAAGAGGGAGTTGTGGAGTTTGACAGTACGATAATGTAAGTTCCAAAATATTGTTTACGCGTTTGACGATTAATTCGCCGAGATCTCGCTGCGGCTGCTTTATAAATAATCATGTTTGGGGTGGTGCGGGTCTTTTTATATTGCTGTAGAGTTTCTTCTTCTCTCGGTTGGCTTGTGCGCACTCGTGGGACACCAAGGGTTGCCGACTGCCTGACCTGGAGGAAGACTGCGGGATTGCAAGGCTTCGCTAGCCAGAGATGACTACTTGTGCTGGAATTATCAAAGGAAATCATCAACAGTCAGGAAATCGTTTTTTGCACGGAATAATAGATTCATTAATGTTAGCTTCATAAAAAGGAGCCCATTCCGCTCGGTCATAACGCCAGCTGGAGTTGGGTTTTGCATTGACTGGGCTTGGAACAAGCTCATTTAATGATATTGGGTAATGATCGCTGCGAAATAAATAATCAAAGCGGGGACCAGGTAAAACGATTCCTAAGGGAATGGGAACAAAAGGAAAAAATATCGATACAAGAAGATGTGTGTGTATCATAAACAGTTCATAGGTTGGGATCCATGATGTTAAGCACCCAGGGAAAAGGCGGGTTAGGAGATCTAATAGATCTTGGACTTAGATGAGGTGACAGATCCCATAAGGGTTGGCGGAGGTTGAAGTCAACTCTAGTATAAACAACCGGAGCAGGGCAGCGTTTTGAAAATATTCTGCTAGTCGTACCTTAGTAGAATTCACTTACTCGGAGCTAAGTAGATTGAGCATATAGTAATGTCGAAGGACAAGTGAAATCTTGCCGCTACTGCATGAAGTTTGCGTTTGGAGAGGGACTGGGAATATGGGAATAGATTTGGAATGAGATATTCACTGCCCACTCCCCTATCATTCACCCTTATCTATAGAAGTTAACGGCAATTTATATTCAGAGGGTGGAAAGCAAGTCACGATGACATAGTCGAAGTGCCTGCAACATATACACTTGGTGATGCATATGTTTTAGATTGAACAAGTTCTTTCGAAATATAAGAGTAATAGCCACGACCCAATCCATTGAAGGAAAAGTAGTCAGGTGAGTTAATGAATATTATGATGGTGTCTATTAGAACAATTGTCTCTATGTGGACTGCGGAAAATGTTGGAGGGTTGGGTTCAATGAAGAGGGAAGATTGAGACAGTGGGTACTCGGCGAGAAGAGAGAACAAAACCTGGGGGGAGAGTGTAGTCATACACCAGAGATTTGTTAGGTTGTATGACTTCTTTTAGGGAGGAGTTTTCAGAGTATTTGGTGAAAGAGCTTCACCAATGAATGACAGAGAAAGTTGGAATAACAACCAATCCCAACTTGTGTATGTGGTTGCGTTGGTTAATAGGAGAGCATTCGTAATGCTATATTTATTAGTAGGAGAAGCAAGTATCAGAACACCGCTTGGCAAGCAAGATTCAGAAATGTGGAGGGGCAGAGAGTGGTTCCATGGAAATGGGGAAGGAAAGGTGTATCCAAAGAAGGTATTGTCTTTGTTGAGAATGTATTGGGGATTACGATCATCGATTTCCAATTTATGGGATTCGATTGAATTGCAAAGGTCGGATTCGAGAGAAATTTTCCGACTTCTCATTGCGGGTGATTTTGGGAATTGGGTAGGTTTGATTGGGAGAATGGGGAACTCTGGGGATCCATCTCATTGTAACTTCCAAATCAGACCAGACAACGAACTTTAGAGCGATTGCGACGTTTACGTTTGAACAGTTTTTCCATTCACCTTTCTCGGAAGGCAGAAAGCATTGAAGAGAATGGGCGTCATCCATCAGAGTTCCATTTGGGAAGTGTATAATCCAATTCATCTTTCTAGGGATATAGAAATCCCTTAGAGAAGAGCCGAATAAAGAAAACTCGGGAGAAGAAGTTATAGGAAGAATCAGAGGAACTAAAAACTGTACTTGTAGACTATTAGAGTTGGTTAGTGAGTTGATCAATAGTTGGGATTGTATGGGGTACAGTCTAAATTAGCCTTTAAGCAATTTGTCTCAGAAGTAGACTGTATGGCGAGGCTCTTCTGAGTTGTCATTTTTTTACATTCTGGAAGTTACTGTGTATGTTTAAGAATTCAGGTTCTCTCAATATTTTTAACGAATATCTTTAACTTGGGAACTCGTTCTTTTTCTGTGATGTTTTAAAACATACATTTACCAGGGGTTTAGTAATTAGTGGGAGGCGAATTAAGGGACAAAGAGACCGTCCTCTTGCAATAAGTTGGGATGACCCAAAATGGTGAGTATGGACAGTGGTGTCTTGGCAGGTAAAGTGTTTCCAAATTTTGTATTGGATGAGCTAGCTTAGAATTTCATTGGTAGACTTTGTGTGAGAGTTAATGCTCAGATAGGTTGTTGATGGCTCTTTTGGACGGGAGATAATCAATTCAAGGCATGCTTTGTGCTTTTTGAGAAGTTAGGTAAAAAATTAAAGCACAATTAGTGTGAAGGCAGTACAGGTAGACTGGTTGCAGTACTTGCCTGTGTTTCAACGGAATTTAAGAGAGGAGTTTTATTAGGATGGGGTTGTGTTTTGGCGGTAACATAACACGTTGGTAGGACGTTAAGGGGGTAGCAGTTAATTGCTGGCGTAAGATTGATTAATAGAATTGTCTGATATTTTTCATGAGCTGGCGATATCAGGCATCTCCTCACTGCTCAATTTATGTATAAAGTACATAGACTCTAAAACCTCCTGCATGTACAAAAACAGGTAGACGGGCATTTGAAAGAGGTAGCACTGTGGGGTCCTTTACAATTTCTGCAGTTAGGGCGTTATTTCACATGTGAGTGTGAAATAATTCTTCCGCAGACTGGACATATGTCATCCTGTTCCCGCTACACGTATTTTCGGGGATGACCATAACCGTTGACATTTGAACGCAAACGTCTGAGGTCGAGCGGGAAAACGTGCAACACTGTAAAACTTGTGAACCTATTTGACCTTTGAGCGTGGAATAAGGGGTGTTAAAGGTCAGAGGTACGCGGGTTTGGTTTGTCAGGAGTTTTTTCCCGGCGAGGGGGGAAATCTAATAAATGTTTGTGACGGAAAATCTTTTCTGTGTGGAGTTCTTCCCAAACGGACAGCTGTGATCTTCGTCTCTCTGAATTGGACAAATAAAAATAGTTGCCTTTAGATAGATGTTTCTATATTCACAGGAGTAGAAATAATAGGAACATCCCAAGAGACGTTAAGGATGAAACAGAAGGAACTATTGATTCGAGTAGCAGCTTTTACGAGATATGGACCATCCTCATTCAATGTGACTGTGAGTGTGTCTTCAACTCCTAGGGCTTTTTCGAGTGCCCAACTGAGGGAAAGGTTCTGTGCTCAGTAAGAGTTTTTTGAGGTAGCGGATCGCAGTATGTTAATACATCGGGAATGACATGTCTGCTGACATTTCTGGAGGGGGTGGCAGCATATGAGTTAAACGAATGAGAACGACTGTTACGGGGGCACCTTTGGCGGGATTGCCCGGACCGTTGGGGGCCACCTGAGTCGTTTCGGGGTGTTGCTGGTCGGACGAATCGATGAAATTTGTTGCGAAGGGACCCTCAGGTGTAATAGAAGAAGAAGCAAATCATAGGTACCAGGTTCTAGAAGTAGTAGGACCGTGGTAGGGTCAGCTGGGGACCTGGTAGAGGTAATTGTTGTTGATTGTTCAGCTCACCTTGGTTTAAACACGTTATTTCGTTCCAAGGGCTTTTCCATAAAAAATTTTACCACAAACTTCGTCTCCATGGATGAAAAGCATAACAATAATGCAAATGAGATATAAACGTAAATACAGAGATGGCTGGAATAGGCGTAATTATTTCATAAGGAAGACAGAATCCTCTCTTCCACAGACAGGTCACAATCACGAAGCACACCCACACAACCACCGGACCCACCCGCGTTAGGGTGGAGTGCTGGATGTGGCCTCGGCCAACTCCCAGGAACTCTACGTCGGGTGACCACCCGTTTACCACACGCACCATAGCTCTTTCACGCAATAGTATGAGATATAATATATAATATATATAACTAATAAATATTTATATATATTATATATATAAGATATATAATATACTATAATAATATTAATATAATATAATAATATATAGTATATATATAGTATATATAATATATATTTACTATTAAACATATAAATTATATATATATAATATAATACTTATATATATATATACCCCTCGATGGGCGCAGAGGCTGAGTCGCCGACTCTCATACGAGAGACGCTGCTTCAAATCCTCCGCGTAGCAGTTGATTTTACTCTACCTGCGAGGGCAAAGAGAATTAAAACTCGAACTTGCGAACATGTGTCTTGGACGCTGTTTCCGAACCTACGTTACTGCGTGTACGTAAGTGGTGAACTAATGGACAGTGGTAGCTGGATGTTGATCCCCCTACCACTATATTTTATACCCTAAGGAATACTCATGCAATGCCTCGAATATTTCGGTGCATGTTTGCGCACCCCTACCCCAGTTATGGGGGGAACAAGGTCGATAGATTGATTAGATATATTCTGGTGTGATAATGCTGGGCGGAATTATAAAACTCCTTCTATTATCTTATTCATATATGTCTCTCATTCAATTTGTATCCGAACATGACAACATCCCTACACCCTTCACTGATACTATTATTACCATATACAACTGATAATAACAAACTATCAAATAAATTTTAGGTATTACTTTCCAACGCAAAAGAGTTGTTCGGCATATATTCAACACACTTGCATTGCGTATTCAGTGTTCAATAAAAACAAAAAATAACAAATATATTTAAAAACTTTATTTAATGAAAGAATCACTAAAGTGCTTTATAAAATGCTTTTCAAATATTCTACGACAACAATAAATTAGATGCTCTAACAATATTAATAAAATTAAGTAATATGTGGGTAACTAATAAAAAATATTCAGCTAGAGGTCAGGTCAAGGTCATTCTCGGTAATATTTCCAACCTTTTCCTCTAACCTAGCGGCAATCCCTCCTCCTCTCGGATCTGAGTGCGAAACTATGACATCCTTCGATTTTGATACGCCATTTACCGCCGAAGGGGACAAAAGTGGCAGCAGTTTAAAATGCCCCACGTTCTTCAGGTATTCCCTTACTTCTGTGGGTAATTTTTCTACTTCTTTATTGAAATCTGGAAAAAGATATGTAAAATGAGGATATTGTGGATATTTTCTTTTGATCTAATAATAATAATAATAATAATAATAATAATAATAATAATAATAATAATAATAATAATAATAATAATAATAAAATAATAATAATAATATATTTCAACATCTATTGCTAAGGTGCAATAAAACCCATCAAAACTTATTTTTTTGTCACTATCCAAATCCTATTTTTTTTGTCAGAAAAATAATTGGGCGAAGTTTTCGGGTCACGAACTCTACTCTATTTTTTCCTCAAGTCTCTGAACATGTCAAGTTTCATTTCCCTAGTTTTAAAATTATTTTTATTTTGTCTCATGTCTATTATTTCCTATCTATTAGTATATTATATATAATTCCTTACTCATAAATCCATTCCCAAAACAGTTGATATCAGTGATATCACTCAAAAATTTACATATTATTGGGGTCACTCTCTCGTAAAGATATGGTATCTAACAAAGTAAGTCTATTACAAACATAGTTCTTACTCAATTTTACAGCAATAAGTAAACTCTATACACTTGGGAGATATATTTTTATAGCTGTGGAAGGGTAAGCATAAATTTACTCACAAATTTCTTAAAACGATTATTATTTCAAGGAGCCATATTAACATGAACAGGGTTGCGGAGTTAAAAGAGTCATTGTTGCTGCACTATCACATTATAAAGTAGTTCAAGTCAGAGTATTACTCCTAATTTGGATGTGGAATAGGAATTACATATTTTGAACATTTTAGGATATAGTTGGGGGGGTGGGGTTATAGATTTTGAAACTCGACTCCATAAATTTAACTATTTTAGGTCCCTTTTAAATTCAAATTTAGAAAAAAATATTTACATGATGAATAAAATACAGTATTCAAGATGTTACAAAACTACTACTTTGACTCACCATTTAGTAACAAAACTTTAGGATCTGTGCCTAAGGTTATTCTCGGCTGTGCAATGGCAGATAGCATGTCAAAATTTCGAAATATTAGCTGTGCGCATGTTTGTAATAACGCTCCCCACGAGCCACTAGCCAACACCACACGATTTCCACAAATCTAGAAGAAATATTCTCTCAATTAATTATTTGTGTACATAAGATGAATGGTAAAAATGTCTTAAAAACCCAAAATATCAATAATAATGTCAAAAATTTACCTTCATATAATAACATCATAAGTAAAAAAAAAAAATTCTAAATCCATGTAATTAAAACATTAAAAGCGCAAAACGGTAAAAACGATGCAACAAAGATAGCTATTAAAAAAAAAAAATTAAAAAAAAAATGCTAAGATTAAAAATATACTGAAGCCAAGTTTTCGACCCCTACACCTGGGGATCTTTATTCAAGGAAAAGCGACAAAAGAGAAATAAATTCTAATATGAACACCGAACAGTTTTAGTTGGTTTGACCAAACTCCTAATGTATCTTCTTAATAACTATTTTTTTCCAACATTAGTAAATGATAAATTTGGATAGAGAAGCCTTTTCTAAAGGAATCCAGAAGGTAAACGTTGAAAAGAATAGTTTTGTTATCCAAAAGTTAAAATAATTTCATCATAATTCATATCAATCGTATGATTATGTTCATTCCTATGTTGATAGAAAGCAAGAGTTAAAATTTTTATTAATGGAGGAAAAGCGTTATAAAGAGCTTCTTGGAAAGATATTTAATGAATGAGTCAAAGGAGATTTTACTCTCCATCAGAGGGATTCGAACATTGGACTCCGCGTCGCAGGTTAACAATGACGGATTGACTCTAACCACTAGGCGCATCCACGTCCAAAAAAGAACGTTTCAAGGCGTAGTTTTTAAAGCTCAAGGTTTTCTCATCCCATAAATGCTGAGTACTCAAAGGTAGGTGGTTTGTAGAATCAACTAAAGTGTCCAGTGCTCAAAGTAGGAATTTATCACTTCTTATTATCGTTTACAATTCATGAGTAAAAGAGAAGCCAGTGTAGTGGAATCGAAAGCTCGGTCAGTATAATTTTAATCTTAAACCTATGTTGCTATCTTGATATAATACGTATTTAACCGTAATTACAATGGGTTAAGTTCGTACAATGATAGAAATAAGAGGTTTTTTTTTGCATTACAAATTATAATTGATAATAGTTAACCAATTTTTAATTTCTCATTATGACGAACATATTATGCGACAAATTTATGATTTTCTTGGAATTGCTTACGGATCAACTGAAAGATACCTTAGGCTATAATCATAACACTTATAACATTAGTCTAGAATACATTAGTTCCCACCATACATATGCAAAAAATGGTTTACGCGTAACCTTCTTGCTAAAAGGAAAACTCCTAAAAAATAAAAAATAAAATCACTGATACGTCCTATGTTATCCCATATATTCTAAAGATGACATATCCAACATGAAGCCAATAATGTAAGCGCAATTAAGTACATACATGGTGACGTCACATCCACTTCTCAACACCAGACCCTCTGTGGGATTGGATGGAATTACTATTGTAGATAGATAAAGATTTTCCTTCAATGGCACACAATTCTTATAATAACGTCACTAAACAGTAGAAAAAATCAAGTACTAACTAAACGCTCCATATAAAAAAAAAAAAGAGACGTAAACCTCTAACAACGTATAGTGGGCGACACTTTAAATTTATCAGAAATTATTAAAGATAGCATAACGTATTCTACAAAAAAATTATTGAGCTAAATTTAAATGAGTAAGAAAGTAAAATTGAAAAGTTTGAAAAAGAATTGAATTAAACCTTTTTTAACTAGACACAAAGGTACTGAATTGTCCTATGTCGGTGAATTCCCCTGACATATCATGAAAGATAAATATAATAATTAAAAAAATTAAAAATAATGTACATAGTAGTATACCGAAAATGTCAGTGGAAAGTGAATGGAAGAAAATATGTCTTCCGTTCAAACATGGGCCCCGCCCCGATTGGCGCTTTCCGAATCATGATTTAAAATAATCCCATGTTGGGTCATATATTTAGATCCAAAAGAATCACCAAGACCCCTGAAAAATAATAATAATAATAATAATAATAATAATAATAATAATAATAATAATAATAATAATAATAATAATAATAATAAAATTTACAAATATTATTTGCCGAAGCAAAAAAAAACAATCAAAACAAATATTAAATAATTACAAATATTTAAATAAACTTAAACATGATAAAACCATCAATTGAGACTAATATTGCTACTAAAACTGCTACTATTACTAAAACTACTACATCGGCCACCCAATCAGAAAAATAAGCTGAAAGAAGAAAAAAAGTAGCTTCATTTCATTTTTTATTTTCAAAAAACTAAAAAAAAAACTAAAAGAAAATGTACTACAAAGTAAATGTATTAACAACTAATATTATTATTACTATTTCTTTAAATGAATAAATATAAATAATACATACATAGTAGACATACTATGTACGTGATATATATCAATGTATGAATTACGGAACTGAAAAATAGGCATAATATATTTAATAAGGAAACAAAAAATTATTGCTTATAATTAAAGGATAATAATAATAATAATAATAATAATAATAATAATAATAATAATAATAATAATAATAATAATAAATATAATAATAATAATAATAATAATAATAATAATAAAGTTTACTGAAATAAATTTTTAAACAATTTAGTCAACAAACACAGTTTTCATAATCACGCACACATTTTGCAACATAATAAAAATAATAATAATAATAATAATAATAATAATAATAATAATAATATAATAATAATGGTAGTAATACATTAAGCTAAAAATGAGAACACTACATAGGCCTACTACATAAGCATGCAAAGAATAGAAAAAGGTTTATTCCTGTACTGCTACTGTCAGAACATTAATGGAAAAAAGGACAAGTACAGTATATGGAAGAATGATGAAAAAAAATGATAGAAGAAAGAATGATAGGCAATGAATGATGAACAAAGAATGATAGACAATGAATGACGAACAAAGAATGATGAACAAAATGTTGAACAAAAAAGCTAAACAAAAAATGTTGAACAATGATAAACAAAGAATGTCGAGCAAGGAATGTTAAGCTACTACAGAAAAGAAAACTGAGTAACTGACAAACAAAATAATTTAAGTAAATTTCTGTTTAACCTCTGAACCCCAATGAAAATCCTGGTCGTTTTAACTTGATAGTTCGAACCACCCCAATCTTAGGTATTATCTCTGGAGACCCATAAATATTATTAAATTTTAACCACCTAAATTTAATGTACAGAGCCTTTCCCAAGCAAATATATCGGGAAATATTTTTAGTAAAAGAAAATAAAAATATATATGAAAATTCTGAAACCACTTTGAATAAAATTTAGTTGATAATATTAAGGAAAGAAATATTTTTAGTATCCGCTCCCCAACTTTGGTTGACCCCATAATTCTCCACTAAAATTGGATTTTAACCTTAGAGCAGCGTTTCTCACCACAGAGAAATGTTGAACGGAAGTAGGCTCACCTCAAATCATCTAGCTGTGAACAAATTAGCAGACCACAAACATTAAGTAATTGTTGGAAGGGAGTAAAAAACTTACAAACCAATGCAGTTAGTACCGTGTGTTTTATTTTCTCATTTTTAATACACTGCTTTATAAAGTCACAATTTATAACATGTTGAAATGTATTTTTATTCAAATAGAACTGAAAATTTATGTTCTGACAATTTTATTTAATTATTTATTTTTTTATCTTTTTTTTTTATTTTTATATTGCCGCACCACGAAAAATCCTACTATTCAAAAGGTTCACGATGGAACAAAATGGTGAGAAATGCTGATACTATGGGGTCATAAATACAGGTATGCGAAGTTGGTAAATTTATTTCCGATTCCGCCATTTTACTATCGCCTGCTCTGGTTCCGCTCAGAGACACCTGATGAAATAGAAAAAGGAGTACAAGGGGGGTACAAAGGCAAGGGCTATTAGTGTTAAGGTGGCAGAAAGAAGAAGGACTGAAATTGCAAAAGTCAACTCTAGAGTATAATTATTTAAATATTTAAGTAATGAATGTGAAATCCATAATTAAAAAAAAACAATTTAACCCGAATTTTAAACACATATTTTTCCCAAAAAAAACACAAACTATATAAATCACCATGAAGATTATTCCAGGGATAGTTACATAATGTAAGGCCCTCGATGGTGCTGAAACACCCTCTGTGCTTCAAAAAACACTTCAAATTCCTTATGCGAAAGGAAAATGGTTGAACATCCCCCCCCCCCTCAGCATAACCATCAATATATGAATAGTTGAATAAAAGTGGTGTAAAAATCTATTATTTGTACAAAAGGACATTTTATGACAAAATTGTGTAAGTTTAGTTTAATTATTTCTCAAGATGGCAACAAATGTTTAACAGTTGCCAGTTGAATACACACAAAAACGTCAACTTAACTTAATTTTTCAAAAATAAAATTTTTCAAGCCAATAATTTTCTCTCAAGCTTATATAATAATATAAAACATTTCAATAACTAAATATTGTATTGTTATATTAAAAGTTAATTCTAACCATTAAAATCTGGAAATTTTGAAAGTTCCTTTTGGTACAAATGATGATTGAGAATTATGGCAAATAATAAAAAAAAAAAACTACCTTTTAACGCGCTTTATCCCCTATGCAGGGGGTAACACGGGGGGACCACAGGAAATCGAACTTTAAGGCCGGCTACCCCAAACCAGCGCCACCAACGTGTTCGCAGTCGAGTTTAAATTCTTGCCCCCAGGTAGATAAAACTCCAACTGCTACGGGGAGATTTGAACCAGCGTCCTCTCGTATGAGAGGCGGAGACTCAACCTCCTGCGCCACGAGGCAAATAATATTATGGGAAAATAAATCAGTCTCAAACTGTCAACCACTTGAAATAAATAAAGTAAACCATTACCTGGTAAACTCCAGTTAATCTATGCTGCCGATAAAGTAGCAATTATTACTTTATTCCTACTATATTTAACCATTATTCTGCCTTAAATTGAGAAAGAAAAAAAATTTAGTTTCCAAATTAAAGTAAAAAGCAAATTAGTAACATATATTAAAAGATTATGGGGAAAAGAATTGAACAATAAAGAAACTACCGTT
>JABUQX010096771.1:0-2500 GCA_015478945.1 Trachelipus rathkii
GAGTTGCACAAGCTCTGAAATATTCATTGTAATCGGATAAATATTAAAAAAGTTACATATCACCACTAACAATTTTTTGTTTTTGGCAACTCCAAAATGAAAATTCACGATAATTTGTTTATTATTCATCCGATCAATACGAATTTTCATATCATATATAAATGGGCGAGATTCACATTTTTTGTTTAAAATTTTATTTTGGAAACTCAAAGGGTTTGCCGCTGCTTATGGGCAAAATTTTGAAAATTTGAAAATTTTCCCATGCGCAGCGGCAAATCCATTCTGCATAATAAAAACCTATCTAAGTAAAAAATGTGTATCTTCCGTAACTGTACATGCTTCGAAAATTTCGTCCTGATGGATGAATAATAAAAAGGTTATCGCGATTTTTCATTTATTCCCTCTCAAAATTGATCCCTCCCAACCGTGTCCCCTGTATATCATGAATAAAATATATTTTAGATTTTAAAAATATACAAATCATTAGAAAGAGCAGTCAATTCTGCATTAGAAAGTGTTAAAACCTAAAAATCATAGAATTGATGATTACTATCCCCAAATGTCAGGTACCCTAACCCATACCGTCCTCTTAAAAATAAATAAGAGTGAAGATTAACAATTAATTGATAGAAGGGGTTTGAAGCTGTCTTCAATGGTAGACAGGTTCGACCGAGGTATTCAAAAGACCAACGATCACTTTAATAGCGATAACCAAAAAGAAGTGATAAAACCATTCAAGAAACGAAACCAGGTTGGGAAAGTCGACAATAGTTGGTTTTAGTAGATCAATGAAACGAAGAAAAACTCAAATGTGAATTGAGTAAATAAATTTCCTCATATATTTATATGTACGGTAATCCTCGCTATATTCTGAGGAGAATGATTGCTCTATACAGAGCATGGGATTTATGTTAAGTTGAAAGATTCTTATGGTACCTCAGAACCTATAAAATTTTTGGAATATACTAATGTTTGTAATAAAGGAATTTACATTCATTTTAAACCTTAAATTTGTTTCCCTTGGCATTATCTTTGTCTTTAGAAGTACTGCGACTAATAACCTTAGTTATTTCAAGCGATTCAGAAGTGTTATTAAAAGAGCCTAAAGCTCTTTCAGTAATTTCAATTTCTTTTGAAATATTAGAAATCTTACCCATTAATGTAGCCGTTTTTTTATTATTAGCATTTTGTTTAGGAGCATCAATCACTTTCAAAAAATATATCAATATTTCACTTTTTGGAAAAGTGAAATACTGACATATATTTCTTTGTACTTGTCCGATCAACATCAAATTTTCATGACTTGTATAGTCGGGTGAGATACATCATTTTTACTTAGAAATTTTTTTTTTTTGTATATTCAAAAGAAATTTTTTTTTTAAATTTCCCAAAAAAATTTTGGGAAAATTTTGTTCCAAGAACAAATCCAAAACTACTGCATATTCAAAGAAATTATCTAAGTAAAAAAATGTGCATCTCACTAGACTGCATATGCTTTAAAAATTTCAGCCAGATCACATGAGCAAGAAAAATTGTCGCAACTTTTCATTTTAAAAACCAAAAAAGATGGATTTTGAATTTCGACAAATTTCAAAAAATCAAAAAACGATTTCGTTCATTTTTTAGGTAATAGACCCATCTATTTATATTTCAAGTTTGAAATCATTTCGGAAAACATTGTGAAAGTTGAAGCTAAAAATGTCAAAAACATAGGTTTTGAATAATTAAAATACTCAAAATATTACTAAAGACACAGAAAGACACACGAAAACGGCGTTTTAGAGGTCAGAAAAAGCTGCGGTTTGCTTTTTCCCCCATATCAAAATTGCCCGAAAATTAATAATTTCATGTCCATTTTTAGGGGGGGGGTGAAAATTGGGCTCAGCCCAAAGCACTCATTGGATCCTGCCCTTAAATTCACCCGCATCCATTTTTCATTTATATCAGTCTAAATATTTTTAATGCAATTCTCAAAGCTACAAAATAACAAATAGAAAATTTCTTAGCCAAAGTATTTTATTAAAAATCTGAATACCAACCGCTGATATTGAAGCTAGAACAAGTGTAGCGAGTAGAAGGCATTGTTAAATTTCCATATGTTGCATCATATAAATAAGAACCTGTAAAAATAAGTTGGAAAGTTAAATTAACCCATTAACGGCCATAATTCGGCTGCTACTTTATTTAATGACATGACGCTTGTTCTTATCTTCTATACCTTAATGAACTGCTCGGTTAATGTTTCATTAAAATTCTCTAAGGGCTTGTACCCAATTTGCCGTCCCATTTTTTGGGACATTGGCCACTATTCATCAAAATACTCAAAAGGAAGAAAACATGTGTTTATTTGATTGTTTTATTTTTTCCTCAAGTAATGAATAAAATATAAAATTCTTATTTATAACAGTATATATATATATATATATAATTATATATATATATATATATATATATATATATATATATATATATATTAATAATTTATTAAAATATATATATA
>JABUQX010096771.1:7500-22500 GCA_015478945.1 Trachelipus rathkii
CATCAGTTGTTTTTGTGTTATCTGGCTATTGTTGAGTAGGGTATAATACATGAATCAGTAGGTGTATAGATTTAAAGGTGTAGTGAAATCTTTGGCACAAATAAAAGTGTGTGTTGTACAGTAGAAATTGATTTGTCTATATTGTTTGAGATTATTTTTTCTATATTTGAGCATAGATTTAATTTTAGTATTTTTTTATGTAAATCTATAGAGGAGATAGAAGAGTTGTAATATTGGGTTAGTGTGATTATTTTTCTTTTATTTGTGATAGTGTGTTTGTGTTGTCATGAA
The DNA here is from genome assembly GCA_015478945.1 of Trachelipus rathkii. Classification (NCBI taxonomy): domain Eukaryota; kingdom Metazoa; phylum Arthropoda; class Malacostraca; order Isopoda; family Trachelipodidae; genus Trachelipus; species Trachelipus rathkii. Next base: position 7,792 of record JABUQX010096771.1, read on the forward strand.
CTTGTTCTTTAATATGGAAATGAAAATGAAAATGAAAGGGTTTTTATTTATAAAACATAGAAATTCGAAAGATTTGATAGAAAATATTTGTTCAAAATTTAATTGGAAAAAAATTTAATTTAAAGTTTATTTTAATAAAAAAGATATATAATTTAGATGTTGAATATTTAAGACTATTTTGATATTTATTATTGAAAATTTTGCGTATTAACCTGTGAGAACAGTTCTGTTTAACATTAGAAATTCTCAACTTTCTAAAATGTTATGGTCTTTATATTTTACTAAAATATATATAGTGGGCTGTCAGGTGGCATAATTTTAAAGGGTGAAAGTGGTTATGTTGTAGGTGGTCTTGCAGGAGGGATCGTTTGTTCCGATATTTTGAGGGGATCGAGGTGTGATATCGTCCGTGGAAGTGTTTAGAGAGTGAGTTGAAATTTCTTATGAGGGATGACAAGGAGTGGTGTTGGAGGTTCTTGCAATGAAAATCGTGGGGGTATTTGAGGAGTTGTTGTAGTTCTTTGCAGAGGAGACAGTTTTGGTGGAGGTGGTGAAAATTGAAAATTTGGGGTGGTTGGTGGTAAGTGTGCATGAGAGCTGTTTTCTGGTAATTTGTGTTCCTCCTGTGAGAAAGGTTTTTTCCTTAACATGATTTATTTATTGAAGGTTGGCAAATGCAATGGGTTGTATAAATCTTGGTTGACGAGTGGTTTGTGATGTAAAAGGGGTGTTTTTGGGTAAATATACTCGGTTGGAATGGTAGAGAGGTCTTGTTTATGAACTGTTAATTGTTGGTTACGTTTAAGGGGTGGGGTTTTTATAATTTAAGGTCGCCTTGAGTGCGTGAATCTAAAAAGGGTTGTGGTTGGGTTGGTAGTTTAAATATTCTAATGTTGTCTCTATGAACAATGAAAGTTTTTAAAGTGTTCCTCCATTAGGGCAAAAGTTTGTTAAAATGGTCAAGTTGAGCAATATTCTTTGATTAGTGAGTGTATTTTGGGAAAAGTATAACATTCGTGAATGCATTATGCAGTTTTTCATGTGCCCCAATGACATGATGTGAGAGTTGCGTGGCTTTATTCAATTATTAAATGATGGAATGAATCATAGAGTCGGGAACTTGAAATAAAAACTTTCCAGGTTGTGTTGCGTAATTAAGAATATCGTTTATGAGGGCATGCGGGAAAGTATTCTTAGTGCGTTTTGAGAAGCGAGAAGTTTGTTGTTTGAAATTAGTGGCTTTTCAAAATCGTATATTGGTTCTAAGCAAGGACATGCTTTCCGTTGTTGCATTATGGTGTCCTTTGTTAAAAAAGTGCTTAATGGGGAGTGTTCTTGGTTGTATGAAAGTATTTGATATTGCAAGTGTGTTCCTACAGAAATACTCGGGTATGATTTTCAATATTTCTTGTTTATAGAAGATTTTTTGGGTAAAAGTGTGAATTGAAGAGGTTCTACCTTCCTAATCATCCTATAAGTCGTTTGAGTTCAGTGAGATCTGATATTGCTTATGTTTCAGTGATATCTAATGTTGCTGGGCTCAGTGAGATCTGCGGTAGCTTGGGTTCAGTGAGATCTGCGATTGCCTAAGTTCAGTGAGATTTGTAATTGCTTGAGTTTTGTGACATCTGCGATTGCTTGAGGTCAGTGAGATCTGCGATTGCTTATGTTCAGTGAGATTTGTGATTCCTTTAGTTCAGTGAGATCTGCGATTGCTCGAGATCAGTATTATTTGCGATTGCTTGGGTTCAGTGAGATCTGCGGTAGCTTGAGTTGAGTGAGATCTGCGACTACCTGAGTTCAGTGGGATCTGCGATTGCTTAAGTTCAGTGAGATTTGCGATTGCTCGAGTTCAGTAAGATCTGCGATTGCTTGAAGAGAGAACAAACTTAAGGGGTAAACTTGCTTAAAAGGTGAATAAGCTTGGTAAATGAGTGCGCTTGGGGAGTAAACTTGCTTGAAAAGTGAACAAGCTTGAGGAGTGGATTTACTTGAAAAGTGAACAAGCTTGAGGAACGAGTGAGCTTGGGGAGTGAACAAGCTTGAAAGGTGAACAAGCTTGAGGAGTGAATTTGATTGAAAAGTGAACAAGCTTTGGGAGTGAACTTGCTTGAAAAGTGAAAAAGCTTGAGGAGTGAATTTGCTTGTAAAGTGAACAAGCTTGAGAAATGAGTAAACTTGGGAAGTGAACTTGCTTGAAAAGTGGACAAGCTTGAGGAGTGAATTTGCTTGAAAAGTGAACAAGTTTGAGGAGTGAATTTGCTGGAAAAGTGAACAAGTTTGAGAAATGAGTGAGCTTGGGGAGTGAACTTGCTTGAAAAGTGAACAAGCTTGAGGGTCGAATTTGCTTGAAAAGTGAAGAAGTTTGAGGAATGAGTGAGCTTCGGAAGTGAACTTGCCTGAAAAGTCAACAAGCTCGAGGAGTGAATTTGCTTGAAAAGTCAACAAGCTTGAGGGGTCAATTTGCTTGAAAAGTGGGCCGACTTGAGGAATGAGTGAACTTGGGGTGTGAACTTGCTTGAAAAGTGTGCGAGTTTGTGGCTTGGGAGTTTTAGGAGCGTTTTCCTTTAATATGAAAGATAATTTGGTTAAGGGGCAGATTAGGACTTCGTCATTTTCTAAAACAATTATTCGTCTTTATAAGACATGGGCAGATTAATCAAATCGTTGAGTTGATTTGGATCTGTTAACGTAATTCCTTCGTCCTCTTTTTCTTTTATAAGAATCCATTATGATCTGTTTGAACTTGTTCCTTAATTGTGTGTGAGATAATCCTTCAGAAGAAGTGCTAATGTTAATATGTGATGTTTGGAGTGGTTTGTCTAGCACAATAATAGGTTTCAGATCGCTCCTGTGAGATAAGTATTTTTTAGAGAGAATTTGTGGTGGGGCACTCATATTAACTATGTATATTAGTATATGGCCATCTGTGGAGGAACTGAACTTCCATCAAGCAGGAACTTGCTATATGTTTGTTTTCTGTGTTAAGAATTAAATGATCTGGAGGTGAAATGTGAGCCGTTGATACCGCCTTCTCTGATAGAGTGGTTTTAGAGTTTGGTGAGATTTCAACATTTCCGATGGTGGAGAGGTTACAGTAGACGTCAGTGTCGATTATTAGATTGTCTACCATGTGTTCTTTATCTGTGTACAGTGATTGATGTGTATGTTATGTCAATTGTTACTTTATGGGCATTCTTGTAAAACGGGTATTGTGATCTCGTTTTTGTCTTGAGAAGTGAATGAGATTCCGGAATTTTGGAAGGAGGCTAGGGAGTTTCATTATCCTTTGTTATTGCTTTAAAATCGTTGAAAATAGCATTTATATTAGTTGTGTTTTCAATTGCATTTGAGTAGGTGTGGTGAGTAGGGTGTGCAAGTACATTTTGTGAAATATTAGAATTATTAATATTATGTGAAAATAAAATTTGGGAAGCATTAAAATGAAAAGAGTCTTCTAAGACTCGTTACATCATTAACGTTATCATCCTGTAGAATGATATCGTTCAAACAAGTGTGGATAATCCTCTCTGATGATGTAATCAGATCATCAGTAGCATTATCGTTATTTTTTGTGGTTAATAAAATTTTACATAACATTATGAGAATGAGAAGAGTCCTTAGGACTTGTTACACTTTTAACGTTATCATCCTGAAAAATGATATCGTTAAAACAAGTGTGGATAATCCTCTCTGGTGGTCTACTCAGGTCATTGGTAGCATTATTCTTAGTTTAGCGTTAATATATAAAATTAAACTGTGGTAAGCAAATGTGAATGGTTCTCTCTGATGATCCAATTGAATCCCCAGTAGCATCCTTCTTGCTGGACGAGATGCTTAATGTTTTGAGGAATGCATTTATTGTTGATTCTTTTAGGAGAATCAAATATAAATGCATTAGTTTGGTGATGGCGGAGTGGTTAGAGAGTAGCAGATTTGGGCTTTTGCTGTCTTCTCTTTTATAGAAATTTGCGGCTGAGGAATGAGTTTCTTCTGCTTCTTATTGATACTTTCAAGTGGTCATTCGGGTTCCATTTAGAATTTCAGCAGATTTCTGTTAATCCTCTTTTGTGGGGATGGCAGGAAGGTCTGTAGAACTGATTAAATGAGCACTCTTGGGTTGAGTGTTGAAATCTTTCGCAGTTGAAACAGACAGAGTTTTTCTTGCGGTGCTTATGAATTTGGTCTAGGTTTCAAGGCACTAATTCGCATTCTTGGTTGGGGCGATGCATGCGTGTCTTTCTTTGCTTAAAAAGGATGCTGAAGTTCTTATCTCTTTTGATCAAAGTTGTTTGCTTTTTATGTATGTGCTTGTGTGTCTTTCTTTGCGTGGAAAGGATGCTGAGGTTCTTGTCTCTTTTGATTAAAGTTGTTTGCTTTTTGTATATGTGCTTGCATGTCTTTCTTTGCTTGGAGAGGGTGATGAAGTTCTTTTCTCGTTTGATTAAAGTTGTTTGCTTTGTTGCAAATTTGGTAAGCGCTTGAAAGAGTTTTGAGTTATTTAAGAAAAAATATATAAATTTTGTTATGCTATACCAGTTTCAGTTTGGGCAATTATTTTGGGTTCTCTTCTCTTTCGTGGCACGGGTTGCTTTTGTCTTTCTGGTTTCTTGTGAAATTTCCTTCCTTGTGACTTTGGGATAAAATGAAGAAGGTGAATTTATCAATTATCGTATCTATAAAAATAGTATGGGACACTCTCCGTGCAATTAACAAAAATATATGAAGATTGTTAAAAAAATATTAAAATATCATAAAACAAAATTATTTAGCGTGGAAGTTAACATTTATAATAATAAAATGAATTCGTCAATAATCATACCCATTAAAATAGTAAGGAATACTCTTCTTTTAATTTTCAAACACATCAAGAATTATAAAATATTATGAGGAAAAATTTGTTAAAAGAAGGAATTTTCCATTAATAAAAAAAATTATCAAACAAATCTCCATTAAAATTCATTACCAGATACCCCCAAAATTTTTTTGAAATATATAAAAAAAATCAGATGGGTTAAATCCAATGAGACAGCACCTGCCTAGCTTTTGGGGTTTTAATAATAATAATAATAATAATAATAATAATAATAATAATAATAATAATATAATATAATAATAATAATAATAATAATATAATAATATAATTATGATAATAATATAATATATAATAATTAATAATAATAATATTATAATAATAATATAATAATAAATAATTAATAATAATAATTATAATAATAAAATAATAATATAATAATATAATTAATATTAATATATTAATAATTAATATAATAATAATTATAATAATAAAAAAAAATAATAATAATAATAATAATAATAATAATAATAATAATAATAATAATAATAATAATAATAATAATAATAATAATAATAATAATAATAATAATAATAATAAAATAATAATAATAATATAATAATAATAATAATAATAATAATAAAAATAATAAAAATAATAATAATAACACTGATAATAGTTATTGGAAATAAATAGTGAAAAAGGGAAATTTGTAAGGTTAAATAGGGAAGTTAAAACTAAAAACTAAATCAATATGAATATTCTCAAAATAAAAGATATTTAAAAATTAAAAGAAAAAACATTAATATTCTCAAAACAAAAGAGGTTAGTTTTTTTTATTCTTTTTATTTTATTTTATTTTTTATTTATAGAAGAAAAGAAAATAACACTCCAACACTTAATGGGATTACCAAGAAAAAGTTATCATACAAAGCTTAATTATATTAAAGGTATAATTGAATTTAAAACAATAAACGCTAAGATAATGAACCAGAGTCTGCTAAATTTTACCAATGCCCTTGGTGGATAAAACAAATTTTAATACCTAGAGCAGTGATGTCCAATTTAACTCAGATTAAATCCCATAATACGGTACCAGAACACCTTTCCCAAAGGGTGTTTTCCTATAAGCATGTTTAGTTACATACCAGTATTCATTCACATTTATATATACACATTATATTATATTATTATATTATAATATACTTACATACTATATATATATATATATATAATATATATATATATATACTATTAAATATATTATTAATATATATATTATATATATATATATAGCTTATAGTATTATACTATATAATTATAAGTTTCATATTTGCCAGGAAGAATTTCTACTGTTGTTTTAAATAATAAATAGTAAGAAACAAGGCTCGACACTAATTAATGTAAGATGAAATAAATATAAAGCCTCACTAATTATAAATTATATATCATTACTCGATATTTAACATACAAAGAACAATCACTAAATATCAACTAAATCTATTACCCTATTATATAGAATATATACGGGTGAAAAGATTTACTATTCCCAAAGGAGCTTTTACGGTTCGTATGATATAGAATTATACTCTGAAGCGTGCGTTGACGTCCAATAGATCCAACGTCAGGATCTTCATGGGTCACGTTTGTAGACTGCTGACGTCAGAAGTATTTGCGTTATTTATTACGTGCTTGTCGTCAGATATTATATATATTATATATAATTAACAATAATATCATAATATATTAATATATATGTTATAATATATATATATATATATATATAATATATATATAGTATATATATTATATATATATTATTAATATATATATATATATATATAGTATAGTTATAATATATATATATATATAATAATATATATATACGTATATTATATATAATTATATATATATATTATATATTATAATGTGATAGATAATATTAGTAATCAAATACCCCAAATGCGTTTTGAGATTTATAGAGTTACGAATAGATTGTGCCGAATAAAATGTGCTCAAAAACCTCATTTGAGGATTTAATTGTTTTTTATGCGGGCTGACAACTATCTATATTCAACTACGCAAATCCTAACACTCTCATTAACTGAAGAGATACTCTCACAACTCACCGCCCCACGCAGTGATGTAGAGAGAGTCCGGGAATTCTCTCAGTTGCCTGCATACTGTGATGGGGTGCTAAATCGTCCGAGAGTTGTGGACTAAATCCCCCCTCCTGGAGGGAGATGGTCCTCCGCGCACCGGAAACCTCCGCTCACACAGAATAAATATATAGAGAAATATATAATAAGAGAGAGAGATGGACAACACACGAGGGGTATCCCCTTTATATCTCAAAAACTACCGCAATAGCTACAAAAAACATCCGCCTCCGGGAAAAGTAATATAAAACGATTTTTCCGCCGACTCCCTCGCTCCGCTCACACCGAGAGTTTCTAGCATAGGAAATGTCAACCAATACAGATAAGAGAGAGACAACTCAACATAAAAAATGGGTTAAATACTCATCTAATTTTCTTAAGGGAGCTCAGAGTGTTGTAATCATGTCTAACCTTGTAGTGCTTCGGAGAGGTAAAATTATCTAGAGCATACCTCCTTTTAATTGAGTACTACGTAATTGTGCTAGATAATAGTAAAACTTAGTCATTATTAAATTTCTGCTTTTTTTTTTGTTCTATTAGTGATTACTTAAGATTACTCCTGATGAGTGATACGCGACAAGCTACATGATTAGTGGCCACGCGATGTACTGAGTTTATTAGTTCTTCTGCGCGCGCCTTTTTCACGTGGAGAACTTACCATGAGTAGTATAGGGTTTAGGTAACTTTTATTCCCAACCCCCTCGGGAGTGAGTCTCCGGAACCACCGGCTCTTTGAGATAATTTTAGGTTGTGTCAGCGGGGGTTCCTCCGCCCCTCAATTACCTGCGCGGGTATGGAAAACGTCCCCCCCTTGTGTTCCCGTCGGCTCGAGCCCCCTACATTGCCGTTAATACCTCTACCTTTACAAATTTAAATTATATATAACCCTAGTTATGTTTAAAAGACATCCCTGTGAGTGTTCTCTCTTCGTAATTAATATATATTTTTAGTATTATATCCTTTTATTATTATAAATTTACTAGTGGATAACTTATTTTATAATTTCCTATAATTTTATAATGCCTAGTTCCAATAATATATAAGGGTAAATTATTGATGACACGGACCTCCATTACTCGCTACTTATACATTTTATCAGCGCTGAAACGGCGTGTTTCGTATGTTCTCTATGCACGCACTACTCGAATCCATGTTCATTTTAATATAATAATTTTTTTTATAAACTGAAATGTCACCGCAATAAATTTTTACCCTTCTAGTGGTTGAAAACTCCGAGAAATAGTTGGCAACGAGATGTATTCTTGTCCTCTGGTGAGACTCTACTTCCGGTCGCTCACGTTTCTCGGTTAGAGAATTGGGAGTTGATCGATGGATAGGTGACACGATGTGCGGCTGCGTATCTACTTCACCACACTCACTCCACCCCATACCGGGGGGGTTTCCTCACGTATACTCCACCGTACTCATCTTTTGTGATATATTAATTGTGTATAGGTATGTGTCACGGTAGGTTTACTCACCTCTCACGTGAGCCCTCCCTCCATACGGTGATAATGGAATAAGTATACCCTACCCCTCTATATATTATATATTCATGACTACCTCTCGCCCCTCGGTTATCGTCGGCTTCGAGCCCCGCCTTAATTTTTTTTTTATATTTATTTTATAAATTATTTTTTTAATTTTTTTTTATACCTATTTTTGTAATAGCTTATACCCTCTCCTAGGCCTGATTATCTCTTCAATCTCTCCGATTTTGTAAATATCGTTTTTTAAGTACTTTTATTTTTACTTCGTATTTATTTTAAGAAAAAAAAATTATTTTTTTGAGTTATTTTCTCGTATTAAGTATATATTATATATATCATTTTTGTAAATCGCATTTATACGCCTGGATTTCAAATATGTAATTTGGTATTTTCTCCATGAAGTGAGGTCGTATATTACTATTTCCGAGATTAGTAATAAGATATTTATTATTTAAAATTATTTATGTTTTTAATTGATTTTTAAATAATTTAATATAGAGAAAAAATTATTATAAAGCTAATGATATACCACGTATTAAATCAACTGAAATTCCATTGTTATAAGTATATTACATATATATATATTAGGGATGCACCGCGATCTCCGGCTTTCCTTATACCTAGGCTCACGGATAAACTGTTTGAAGAAAGCAGAAGATGAGGTTGGCCACGCGCGTGGTGAGTTTATTTCTCGGAACATAACCGCCGTAGAACAGGAGCGGACTTGCCCTCTCCGGGCTCTCCTCGGCCGGAGATCAATATATTTTAAATTATAATTTAGTTTGAAAATTACAAAAATAGTTATAATTCATTGTAAGTAATAATGAAGTAAAATAAAATGCAATTAAATTTATTTTAGAAGAACTGATTCATACGAAAAAGGTATAGCTCTATAAAAAATAATTTATTTTTAATAATTTTATTTTTGTAGTGATAAATTTTTAATATGAATAATGGAAATAACTAATATTATAATTATCACATTAATCCCTATATAAATAATAATATGAATAGGCCAACAAGTGATTACGTAAATTGAACCATTAATATTTATGATATAAAAGATTTTTATCAGTGAATGAAAGATTATATCCAAAAATGACTAACCCCTAAAATCAAAAATAATACGCTTTTTTAGATATAAAATCTTATAATGACTAATAGAAAATGCAATTACAGAAGAAATAAGGTAAATGAAATTGCATAAAAGCACTTTTAAACTACATGTCTATAGCTGACCTTTCTTCCAAAGACTTAAAAAAATAAATTTATTAAAGATAATTATTCCTTAATATTTAAATTATTTAGCAGTTTATTATTTAATAAGTTTTAATATATTTTAAATAAGATCAAACTTAATATATATAATATATATATATATATATATATATATATTATATTATCATATATATATATATTATTATATTATATATTATATATAATATATATACCTATATATATACATATATAATATATATATATATTAATTATATATATCATATATATATTTATATAATATATATATAATATATATATATATATATAATTAATAAGTATATATATTATAGTATTAATATATATATATATTTAATAATCATAACAGAAAGTGAGTTTGTCCGTCTATACTCTATTTATATATGTATAACAAGTCATAAAAATAAAGTGGAAAATGTAAAAATTGTCTGTAATATAAAACCTTGTAAATGTAAAATAAATTAATCATTAATTAAAGTAATAAATATAGAAAATTTTTCTGCTATACCTCATAATGCCTTTTGTTATCTCACGCAAACCGTCTTATTATGTGTGCACCCGAACTAAATGACCAAAAATTAATAGAAAATTTTTTTTTTTGCTAAATTTCATATTAATAATATTCAAATCTGCTATTTCTGAATGAATATAAAAAAAAGGATAATAGATAGCTTCCATAACTAATTTGAGTTGTATTAAGAATCAGCAGACCTCAACCCTTGATCTCCCCTATAAAAATTATTTAATAGAATGAGAGCACAATAGTGTAATTTAAATTCTATCGCCATGATAAGAAATACTAGAGAAGTTTAGCCTGAACTCCTTGATAAGTGCTATGACTGAGTGTTTATTTACCAATATAGAATGTGACTAACCTCCCAAATACCAAGGTGTTGACCTAAAGATTTGTGCCAAAACCTTTTTAAATAACCGTGAGTTACTACCTCTGTACTTGGTACTATAAACATTCTCCGCAAAACACGAATAATATAATAATATATATATTAGGTGGTAACGGGTAAGCAAGAGATAGATATTCCTTACGCTTTTCAGTGATAAGTATTCAATCAGGATAAAGTAATGTGCATTTTTCTTTCTTTCCACCCAAAATAACAGTAAATATACAGCATCCGATTTTCGTATTTAAATATCCATTTAAAGTTGGTGCTGCAATAATATTAGTATCACACTCAATAAAGTCAGTTCGTAAATTAGTATTTTCTAAGTTTTGACTGTCGAATGTCGTCAAAAGTGTATTCTGCTGAATACAATTTGATAAAACTTAAATTTTAAACTTAATTTTTAAATAACTCCTTTGAATCAGTTCCATCTATTGGTTATTTTAGATTATATATATCTGAAATACTCTTCATTTTTAACTTCTTACTCGATTATTTAATTTTAGTTATAAGCATGTCATCAAAGCACTTCCAGAAAATTGAATGTTTCCTTATTAATATTAATTAATCTGTTCACGTTTATTAAATTTTTTTCATGATTCTTCATGTGAATCTGTATGAGACTGATCATTTGATTCATCCATTTTAGTTTTACTCGCGCATACATGTGTACTGATAATTGATTACGCCAGACTGTGAACTCGGATGCAGTAATAATGCTCTTACGCTTAAACCCACACGGTCTGTCTTTATGACAGTCACAGCGTTATTCTCTATTTTCGACTGTAATTTATATCAGCTACATGAAGCGAATATAAACAAAGTTCCGGTTTTATTATATTATATATATTTATAATGATCCATAAATATAAATACTCTTACATCTAAAGTGGTGAAGCTTTAAGTGCTATTATAACTATCTAGTGTGTAGGATCGGTTTTAATAGTATATATTTGTACTTCTGCGCTTAGTAATTCCCAGGATCTAAGGGCATTGGGTCCAAAAAGGTTGCCTTTCCCCCGACCCTTCTCACGCACAGTTGTTCTTCGTTCACTATCTGGATCCTCCCTAAATCTACCTAAGATAACAACCAATGCCTGGTGTGTGCCTGTTTTAATGAAAACCATTTTTTGTAGCCTCACTGCTAGAGAGCTCTTTTCGTTATATACTGCTCTAGTTTACACGCAAACCTTAATACCTTAACAAGCTTGAGATTCCAGAAAATGTAAGTCATTTTTTCATAGTTTTTCCTCATCAAGCGCCTCTTAGTGATTTTCCCTCTCTGTTGACCTACATTTTATTTAATGGATCCCTTGTAGACCCGAATAACTTGCTGAAATCACATATTTTGATTGTCCCGCAACTCATATTAGGCCTCATAATAATTAACTATGCATAGTGTTTTTACTCTAATAAAAATAATTACCTTTTAATAACTATTAGTCTACAACACTCAAACTTTGAAAACTCATGGGTTTAAGATAGTAAATGCTCCATTACTCTATTATGCTTATATTTTTCAAATAGGTTTTAATTTCCGGATACATCGAAAGTGAGATAATGATCCGAAGCGCTAATGTAATGCTTATTGTTTTCACAAACAAAAAAGCATTTCATTAGCTGTCAGTGATTTGCATTTAAGATTTCCAGATTGTTTTTCGAAGATTGTATAACCCTATATATATAATATAATGTAATTTGCAATGATCATTTTTTAAAATAACGGCAGTCAGCTCTTATATATTGTATATAACATATGACTTAAATTCCATTATCTTAATGTATATATATCCTATACAATTCATTTATTAGGATATAAGCTTTTTATTAGTGTCTAATATATATAAATATTTATTATTGAGTAATATATACTATTTATATGAATTTTATCAGTAGTCATTGTTTAAATTACATCATCAGTGATTGTATATAGTTAGATTTATATATTATATATCATTATTACTAATAATATAAGCTAAAGCAAAATGTAATTTTCCTACATTATAAAGTATAAATATATATATATATAATATATATTCCTGTTAATTGTTAATATTATATATTATATTTAGTAAGAAAACTTATATTATATATGTACTATCATATGTTATTATATATATATATTATAATAACTATATATTATATACTAGTATTATATATATATAGTATATAGTATAATTATATACTTATATATATAATGATATTCAATATATAATATTATATGAATTAGTTAATAAGATTAAGTTTAGGCTATGATACATTTTATTAATTATATAATATATCAACTCTATTGGACAGAAATAGTGCGTGCAACAATAAAATTTGTGACATCTCAGACATTACATGCTAAATCCAATAATCATGATCGACTTTTACTTTACTACATAAGCAATCCAATTACGTAAGGTACTTATTATGGGAGTAGAGACTGATTTTTTCTTGGTTATAGCCGTGTTCCTGTTTATTGTTGTCTAAGTGAGGAAAGTATCTATTTATCGTATATCATCTCTTTTTTATAGCACACCAACAGTTGGTCTGCTTAGCATTATTTCACATCCCAGGCGACACCCTGATATCCTCTTCACATCATCACTATTTAGTATATCCTGATGAGAAACCGCTCACCTTGTTCTTCACTGTAATACTCTTCTCATCTGTTGCTCTGTAGATATTAGTAGTCTATAATTAAATAGAGGAGTATACACTCAAGAAAATGCGAGCGATCTTGAATTGACTATGTTTGAGGAGTACCTCCAAATGTCTCTTGAAAGTTCTCTCTCACCATATATATTTTTTGTTACTCTAAGTGCAGTGTTCGTCTGTTCAAACTACATATTCGTATATTCTATAGGTATATCCGAGCGAAGTTCTTTCTCAGAGAAAATTTAGTTACACCCGTACAGACTCTGAAGGAAGAGCCAAGCTCTCTCTTCCTTCCCTGTATAGATGTGTTCTTATCATTCCAACATTCCTCAGTGAAGTGCTGATGCATCTCTTGAAATCTGCATAAAAATTTTATCTTAATTTGCCGGCACCCCATTCGGCCATCCTCGCGAACGTATTTCGATTATCGATATATTGTTTATATATCGAATAAAAAATAGAGTTATTGAAATGCATATTTTCTAGATTAACACGATAATCTTCGGCCCACCTTTTTGTTTAGTGCTTCGAGGTATGATTCCTATCATTAAGTGTCCAAGCTTCTATATGTAGAGGTGAGTGAACTCTCTCTAAACATATTTTAGTAGTCCCGAATTAGCAGGACCTGTAAGTATCTGATTTGATAAAACAAAAAATTGTGATATGAGACCCTCAGTAAATTGGCTTCGCCACCATCTCTCCCTTGCCGGTTCTAAGAGTTGCATTTCTGAGGTTATTTTGTATTTACCTTTTTATAATACGGTCCCGATTGGTCCGTGTCGGTGGATGTTAAGTGTTCACTCTTACCTTGCCTTTCGCTGTGAGTTAACAAAGACCACAAGAAAAACGTAATGCGATACAGTCTTTAGTGTGTAATAAGGATGGATATCTATATGTGCATAGGGATTTATATAATCTCTTAATTCCAATGTCCCTCCATCTATGGTTGTGCAACCCAGAACCAAAGATAGATAATTACCCCTCCCCCGATTATAAAAGAAAGAAAAACATGGCGAGAGTAAACTTAAGTTTTAGACTTCTCTGTACATTGAGACATAAAAAGATCTCACCCTTTTTCTTTTCTCACATTGGACTACAAAGAGATTACTATAGTTTTATTCCCTGAAAAAAATGAATTTCTTGCTTTTTTACTATCATTAATGTCCCAAATCTTTGTTTTTCTCAGTTATTTCACAAACAGTGTAGACTGAACAAATCTTTTTTTATTAGAGGTAGAAGTGATGTGCACTACTCGCGCACCGAGAGTTTTTCCCTATTCTCGTGCAAAGGAATATAGATCACAAATTTATCTGAGAATCCTTAGTGATTTTCTCTGTCGATTTACTCCATTTGTGTCTATTATCCTCTCTTTTTTCATGTGGTTGTCCCTTCGTATTCACTAGTTTTTAAACCCCTTGTATCCAGCAATGTTACAGGTTGGTCATAATGGT